>LBNU01035439.1:18831-41704 GCA_014162995.1 Artemisia annua
AAGAATCTTGTTTCCTGGAAAACTAAAAAACAATCTATGCTCTCTAAATCTTCTGCTGAAGCAGAATATAGAGCAATGAACTCTGTTACTTGTGAAGTTATTTGGATTCAAAAGATTTTGGCTGAACTGAACATTAAAACATCTCTTCCAGTGCCATTACACTGTGATAATAGTTCTGCTATTCAAATAGCAGCAAATCCAGTTTTCCATGAGAAAACTAAACACTTTGAGATTGAATTGTTTTTCTTTAGAGAAAAGGTTGCTGCAAGTGTGGTTAAAACTGTTAAGGTTAAGTCAGTTGATAATGTGGCTGACATTTTTACAAAAGGCTTAAGTGCACAAGATCACAAAAAGTTTTGTGATGGTCTTGGCTTGTATGATATGTACAAGGCTGAGATTAAGGGGGAATGTTCAAAAGGCTAATCTAAGCCTTGTGTACTTTGACTTTGAGTATTACTAAGTACAGGGACTGATAAGGTAATTATTCAATAGTTATTTCCTTTGTGTATTTCTTTTGTTTATATGTGCAGGGACTGGATGTGAAGTCATGTTAGAGTTGAAGGGTTGACTGAGCCAAGAGTTAGAAGTCATTGATAGCAGCTATATATACTTCTTATTAGATCTAGGGTTTATTTTTACTTGTTCACTTTATCTCTCTGTATTTTTCATATCTCTCTCTCTACGTTGAGTTGTTTTGTAATCTGCAAGTGATTCTTTCTCTCTTTCTTGTAATTGTTTTGAACTTAAAACCAGTCACTACATTTGAAGTAGTGTTCTGATGTTGTGTATACTTTTCCACATTAATATACTCTTTGTATGGATTTTAATTTGTATATCAAACTGTATGAATTGAACCTGTTTATTACAATTGCTTTCCAAGTGAACGAACTAAATTAAAAAATGCACCTGAAATTCAATTTTATTACATTTGTCTCAAAAGAACGAGCTGAAAGTGAACACTTTGAGTGTATGTACATATGCATATATGATTTTCTTAATTATCGGCGCTTCAACATTCTAATAGTGCACATGCATGTGCCTTAAACATATGTTTAATTTCGTAAGTACTTACATGGCATGCACCAACACTTTTCGTAAGTTGATACATGTGGTGTAAGTTAATACATGTGTGTGCATACACTAACAATGAGGTAATTAAAGAAACAGTGTAATTTGTATTGATATACAAACTACAATCGTTAGCATTAAAAGTGATGACCAAGCTTCATATGTTTAGAGGTCGTTTAATAAATACTCCATGGAATTCTAGGCATCACGGTTCACCTTTGCATGTAATAAAAGTTTGTTTTTGTTTTTGTTTTTTTTTTTGTTTTTTGTTTTTTGTTTTTTTTTTCTCTCTCTTTACTTCTTAGTTCTTATCTCTAAAACTTCATATCTATTCTATTTTGTGTTTGGATCTTGATATTGATTGACTACGTTTGTCATCAGAGCTTGGTAACATATTTGGTTGATTGTTGTGGTTACACCAGATTTTAAAAACTGTTTTATACCATATTTGGTTTACTACTGTTTTTACATTTATAAGCAAAAAAAAGTCACTATTTTTGGTTTGTTATTTCTGGTCTAAACCTGTTTTTAACAGTTTTTTAAAACTGTTTTTAGGGTTTGTTTCATTCAAATTCAAAATGGTTCTTGGTTAAAAACGTGTGATATTGCTTCAAAGACAATAGGTTCGAGCGTTTTGATGGATCAAATCTTGTAAAAACGTGAACCAAAAACTAATTCGAATCATTTCTTAGTATTTCGGTTTTACTTTTGCAAAATAACTCGGTTTTTCAAAACCTAGTTAATGATCTCGGTACATTCCTTCGTCTAGATACATCTATTTTATTTTATCTAATAAAATAAGCTTTTGTACAAGCCCTTCTAAGAATCAAGCATTAAAAATTGGTTTAATGCTCATACGTGTCATACCATATTTAGAGCCATTGTACAACTCTCATCTACATCTATTTTTCTATAGTTTCATCTACACGCTCCTCATTCAAACTCTTCTCTTCAATCCTATTTTTGTTAAGCATTAAATTCCTTCAAAATCAGTTTCAATTCCAATATTTCTTCTTCTCTACGTTTTGTTAAGCATTAATCCTTTCAAAACTTCAACGATTTGTTTTGATTCGGTCACATTCCATAAATCAAAACAATCTCATAACTATCAATCTTCCTGTATACGCTCCTCTTCAACAACACAATAAACCTTCCTCTTCAATCTTTCAATATTCCAGTGTAGCACAAATCAAACTTCCATTGATTATGTTCAATTTTACTTGTGTTTTTCCAGAACTTTAAAAAAAATTGGGGGAAATCACCTTCATGAGTTACTTATCAGGTATTATGAACAAATTTGATTTATTAATTACCTTTCTTTAATTTAAATCCCATAGTAGTGACTGATAACATGATTAGGATTCTTTTAATGTGTTTTATTAATAACTAGCTTATAGACCCGTGGAGTCCACGGGATTTTAGAGGGCTTTTGATTAAAAAAAAAAGTAAGTACGTGAATATAGTAAGAAAGAACAACGAACGTATATGTTATGAA
The DNA here is from genome assembly GCA_014162995.1 of Artemisia annua. Lineage (NCBI taxonomy): Eukaryota > Viridiplantae > Streptophyta > Magnoliopsida > Asterales > Asteraceae > Artemisia > Artemisia annua. The sequence continues at coordinate 21,395 of LBNU01035439.1, forward strand.
ATTTTCTTGTAATGAAACAATAAGTTATAAGTGATTGAAAGTATAAAATACAATGCTTGTAAATATCTGTGTAATAAACGTTCATTGCCTCTTGATCTCCAATATGTTTGTCTTGAGAAGTAAATGCATGTAGTGACCATTCTAACACTTCAACAAAAGGTCCATTACGTGAACACCTAATAAGTATAAAAGAGTGAATTCTTGAGCACCTAATAAGAGTAAAAAAAAAGTGTTAGTAAAAAGATGTTTGTGATTGATAATACATGTAAAAAAATGTCAGAAAAAAATCATATGTATATTTGTATGTACCTCTTGAAACATGGTCATAAACCTTGAAGAACTTCTTTGTAGACTACCTTTTTTGCTTTTGACACGCGAAAGAGCCCCGTATAGTTTTCCATGTGTGAAAATCGGACATGGCAGGTACAAACCAACACTTGATAGTGATTGTCCTTGGCTCTTGTTTATTGTTATGGCAAATGACACTGAAATAAGATATTGTTTCCTCACGATCTTTAGAGGTAAACGTTTATCAAACGAAGTTATTGTCAACCTTGGTATGAAAACTTTATGTCCAAAATGTGTTCCGTTAATTATTTGTGCTTGAATAGAAGTTCTTGATAATTGAAGAACTTGAAGTCGTGTCCCGTTACATAAACCATTTGACTGATCGATATTTCTCAACAACATTATTGGGATGCCGACTTTTAATACAAGTCTATGGTTTGGTATACCTAAGAATTTCAAGCCGTTGATGAATTCCGGTGAGAAAATGGATATATCAATTGCTGCTTCACGACCAGTTTTGTCACGTAGATGGTCAACGGGTGTCCCATGGGCCGCATCTTTAATATAATCAATATACTCCTTGCCGCCCTCTAAAAGGCCCGATACGTAGCAAGCCTCTTTATAAGTTGGATAAACTACAACATTCACCTTTTTGACGTCATCATGTGTTTTACAGCCTTTTCGAAAATTTAATAGCATCCTACAATAGTAAGCGTCACCAGTGAAAATAGGAACATTATGAATTCTCCCAATCGCGTATTGTTTCTTCCCAAAAGTCCACATTCTTTTGCTATCATTCCAGACAAATTTTGTTGACAACTCAGTATAAGTTAATTCCCCTGCAATATTCGGATACCATATATTCATGTCGAACCAAGATTCATTCATATATGTTGCAACTGATGGTTTGTGAATAACAGTTTGAAGGTCAGAGATATCATCATATAGAACTTGTTGCTCGCCATGCAGTTGAAATGATAGCCTTTCATCAGATGGTGTTCTGTAATGAATCTCAAATCTAAATGTCCTCTATGCAGCCTCACACGCCAATAGGTACTTGCAATCTAAGAACGCCTTAATCTCGTCAACAAGTTTATCAGACTTCTTATACAATAATCCCGACTCAGACTCGATAACGCCTTATAGGGTTGGTTTGATATGTGTTAACAGACTTCTTATACACTCGGGTTTAAGGTTGATAAATCCATTAGCTCAATGAAGTCTCGATATCTATTATACATTCCTCATTTGTACATGTTTTGATCAACGTTTTAGCAATACAATCTCATAATTCTTAAATAACTATGCTCTCAAGTTTTTAAGAGCCAAATTTTGAATTGAAATTTTTTTTAGCTAACATATTTTTGGTTAAAGTAAGTGTCTTTTGGTTGGTCATGGTTGCTTCTAGTCTCACGTTATGGGCTGACCCTAGTTCCATTGCACACGCCATAGTAAGCGTCACCAGTGAAAATAGGAACATTACTATAAAAAGAAAATTAGAAAATTAATGTAAAATTTGAAAATTTAAATTTCATTTTAACCATATAATTGTTGTCCCAAACTTATGTATAGATCGATATGTAAAGTTGCAAATAATATGAATAAGTAAAATCTGTTTTTTCATTAGCCTTTGAAACGTGTATGTGTTTACATATGTATATGAATTGGAACGTTGCATCTGAAGCAACATATCCCTTCGTTTTGTTTCTAACCGGTTTAACTAACATAACGGTTATTAAGTTTCTAAGTTACAACTTCGGTCCTCTAACTATTAACTAATAATAAATAAGCAATGAATTAAGATTATCGGGTCACATTCTCCTCCTTAATCTTGATCGTTGCTTCTTGCTAAATCTTGAACTCCGAGCATTTGTCGCATTGTCGTGAACTNTGTTGAATCGGTGTTATCATGCCTGTTGGAAAGGACATGATGATTCCCTAAAAGTAATCGTTGCAAAGTTTTCTAAACCGTTGCAACCCTAAATAAATAACCGTTCTATCCTATTTGGGTTCCTGTAGGCCCAAGTCAGAATTGCAGGCTTTTGATCCATCTTGATTTCTTTTGGCATGTTAGACATTAATAAGTCCAACACAAACTGCTTATACTTATTTTGAGGTAAATTAAGAGATTCTGATAAGCTGGTAGGAAGGTTTATTTCAAAATCCTTATTCAAGAGGAAATTTAATTATTCTTTTAGCATCTAGCCATGCATCAATAGACACCTCTGAATAGTTTGGTGAATAAATGTTTTAGGCATCCTTATAAATTATAATCTATCTATATCTATTCTTTACTATCTGTAATGTATTTGGGATGTTTAATTTAGAAATCTTGAAAATTTAAGTTTACATATCTTGCTTTATTTAGTAACTTAAACATAAACTTCAAAATACAATAATTGCAGATTAATAAAGGGTATGACATATTAACCTCTTCACAATCTCACACAAGTCTATAACCACTAAAACTATTATGTATTATAGAAAAACGGCGTCCATAAAAAAGAAGCAAAAAATCATAACTAATTTAATGACCCCCCCCTCTTTCTTCTTCCCCGCGCTGCTTTGTGCATGTACTATGGTAGTATTTAAAGTACGTTATATAACTTCAAATGAAATTTTCTTGATCTCGGACTTCAAATTTCACCTTCGTTATATAACTGCTAATAAAAGTATTCATACAACAATTTCTAAAGGTTGAAGACATCCCAACAAGTTCTTCGTGACTGAGTCACTCGATGAACTAACTCCAGTTCTGCCAGTTACAAGCTCCCAGTAATACTTTTCTAAAGCAGTAAACGTCGTATGTGTTGTCCCAAACTTGTACTAGATCGATATATGTTTAAGTTGCAAAGTATGAATGATTGAATAAGTAAAATATGTCTATATTGATTAACCTTTTAACGTTTACATGTATATACATATATATAGAGATTGAAACGACATGTTCCAACCATTGTGTCTCTTCGGTTTGTATCCCAACCGAAATACCTAACTAGTTAGTTATTATGTTTATTTTTAACATATTTGGTCCTTTAAGTTTCAACTAATATGAAACAAGCAATGATAAAGATTATCGGGTCACATTCTCCTCCTTAATCTTGATCGTTGCTCCTTGCTAAATCTTGAACTCCGAGCATTTGTCGCATTGTCGTGAACTTCAATCTTGGTAGAGCCTTTGTTAGTATATCTGCTCTTTGTAGTTCCCCGCTGACGTGTTCCACATTGATGTGTCCATTCTCTACGCATTCTCGAATGAAATGATAGCGAATGTTGCTCAAAGTTCTTCAAATCAAGTATTGCGACAATCTAGTGTCTATGTTTGAAGGTGAGGGTAAACTTCTAAACTTAGAAGTTTTACAGCTCTGGGAACTACCAGAATTAGAGAGTATCGGCATCTCCTTTCCATGTTTACAAACTCTCAAAATATGGAATTGTCCGAAAATGAAGCAAATCGAGGAAATCCTTGAATGTACAAAAGGTAATTTAAAGACGTTATGGATCGCCGGTGATATTAGCTTGAAGACTTTGTATACCAGTGAGTTCATCAATCTTAGAACTCTCAAAGTGGAAAGCTGCCTAACCCTTTCAAACGTAAGCTCTTCGAGTTTGCCTCCAGCAAACATTGAGAACATGGACATCAGGTATTGCGAGAAGTTGCAGACATTGTTTGCAGACAGCAACTCAGCTGACTACGAATTGCGATGTTTAAAAAAGCTGCATCTTGAGGATCTTCCTATGCTGGAAAGCATCGGTGCTGCCTTGCCACCACTAGAAGACCTTTTCGTAATGGACTGTGAAGGATTGAAAATTTGAAGGGCCTACTGGAAATTGCGACTTGCTGTGTACAGTTATGGTTTCAGGTATTTTACCCACTCATTTCTGAAGAACTCATGGCTTCATATGTTCATCAGATTGATTTTTGTAATATGTTTATATTTTGAAGCAGAGTCAATATGTTTACTCTTAAAAATCTTTTTGTTATCAGGTTAAGATGCGTGTCTTAGGTTTCTAGACTTCCAAGAAAGTAATAAGTCAGCAATTTAGCAGCACGGGTCAAGTGTTCTCTTGAAGCAAGCTTGCAATGGCTTAACGACTACCATTCTGAATTCTCTGAGATTTGGTGGACCAATTTACAGCAGTACAAAATTGGCTTTGTTTCTGTTTGACGTTCATTAGCTTACTTAAACCGTTCTAGTTATAAAATTTATGTTATTATTTTTAAAAGTACTTAATTGGATTGTCCATATTGCTAATAGTCTTGTGGTAAATCGATAGATAATTAATGAGGTACATAATGATTGAATTCAACTAGCTGAATTTGATTTCTGTTGAACCAGTTACTGTTGAGTTCTGATCAACTTATTTTGTTTTTAATATTGACTATATATACTTGTATGCATAATATATAGTTCACTAATCATATATGTGAAACATGGCTTGCTGAGTCTCTTGCGTTAAATGTTAATTAACCACATTTATGACTTCCTGGCGAACACTAAAAAAACTGTTTGTAAAAGAATTCGCAACAAAAGAGGAGGAAAAGTTACAAAAGTAGCTTGAAAAAAAAGATACGCGTAAAAAATTATGAGCAAACACTTGTAGATGTAAAGCTACTCCAACACAGAAAAGCTTTGCAAAAGCTTTTGGGAATTAAACTGATATTTCACTTGCAAAAGATTTCATGTGAAGTGATAGCTCAAACACTTGTATTCTACAAAGTCATATATTAGCTAACAAGTCTTTCATCATCATCGTCTTCTCATTATATCGACATTGTCGAAACGATATCCGCAATACCGTGTGATGGATAATGTTTGTTGTCCCAAACTCTTTCTTGATCGATATATTTAAGTTGCAAAATATGAATAAGTAAAACCTAATTGTTTCATTAACCTTTTAAACGTTTACAAGTATATGTTTATATAAGTTTTGGAACGTTGCCTTCTGAAACGTTGCAACCCTTCCTTTTGTCCAAACCGAATTAACAGACATTCGGTTATAAAGTTTCTAAGTAACACTTTTAGTCCTCTAACTTTAACTAATAATAATAAAGAACAATGATAAAGATTATCGGGTCACATTCTCCTCCTTAATCTTGATCCTTGCTTCTTGCTAAATCTTGAACTCCGAGCATTTGTCGCATTGTCGTGAACTTCAATCTTGGTAGAGCCTTTGTTAGTATATCTGCTCTTTGTAGTTCTCCGCTGACGTGTTCCACATTGATGTGTCCATTCTCTACGCATTCTCGAATGAAATGATAGCGAATGTCGATGTGTTTACTTCTTCCATGAAAAACTGGGTTCTTCACAAGTGCTATTGCTGAAACGTTGTCTACCTTCAGCGTTATCTTCTTTTCTTCATTTCCAGTTAATTCACTAAGTAATCTTTTCAACCATAAGGCTTGACATGCTGCTGCAGTAGCCGCCATAAATTCTGATTCACATGATGATAGCGCCACTGTCGGTTGTTTCTGAGTACTCCAAGTAATGGGTGACTCTCCAAAGTAAAATACTATACCAGTAGTTCCTTTTCCTTGATCTGTGTTGATTCCATAACTACGGTCGCTGTAACCTGTAATCTTGCAGCCGCCTTCTTTCTTGTAAATTATTCCATGCTCCTTCGTTCCTTTAATATATCGGATTACCTGCTTTACTGCCTTCAAGTGATGTTCCTTCGGGTCTTGCATCCACCTGCTGAGTAGTCCGACTGAATAACTAAGATCTGGTCTTGTATGTAGTAAGTACCTGAGATTTCCAATTAAGCTTCTGTAATAAGTTGCGTCAACTGAGTTACCATCTTCCGCCTTGACCAACTTAGTACCGGGATCCATTGGTATCTTTGTATCATTACTATCATTCATATTTGTTTCCTTCAAGATCTTGTTAATATAACCTGATTGCTTGATTGTAATCTCTCCTCCTGTCTGCGTAACTTATATCCCAAGGTAATAAGCTAACAATCCTAAGTCACTCATTTCAAACTTTTCTTCCATCTGGGATTTGAATAATACTACTTCCTTCTTTGGAGTGCCCGTGATTATCAAATCATCTACATAAACTCCAACTATAATTGTAGAATTCTTGTTTCTCTTTGTATAAACCACTTGTTCGAGATTACATTTCTTAAAGTCTAAAGACTTTAGTGTTTGATCAAGCTTCACATTCCAAGCTCTCGGTGCTTGTCTTAATCCATATAGAGCTTTAATAAGCTTGTACACTTTTCCTGAATTTCCTGGTTGTACAAATCCTTCAGGTTGTGTAACGTAGACTTCTTCCTTTAATTCTCCATGTAAAAATGCTGATTTTACATCCAAGTGATGAACTTGCCAACCATGATATGCTGCTAATGCTAATATTAACCGTACTGTTTCTATCCTAGCAACTGGGGCAAATACTTCATCGAAGTCTATTCCTTGTTCTTGTACATATCCTTTTGCTACTAAACGTGCCTTATATCTAATGATCTTTCCTTGTGCATCCCTCTTGGTTTTAAAAATCCATTTAAGTCCAATTGCCTTTTGATTTTTTGGCAATGTAGTAAGAATCCATGTCTTATTCTTATTTATTGAATCCAATTCAATTTCCATGGCCTCAATCCATTTCTCATCTGCTGATGCTTCCTTATAATTACGAGGTTCTTCTTCAGTGAAGAATAAGCTAGGTGCTTCAACATGTTGTGCATTTTCGTAAACTTCTGCTAAGCTTCTCAATTCTCGTACTGGTCTATGATCATATCTCTCATCTGAGCTTTCTAAGGAACTAATAGTAGCTTCCTCTTCTTCTTCTGAGTTAGGATGGTAAGTATATGTTGGTGGCGTGATTGGTGTAACTGGATCTGGTATTGTGTCCGGTTCTTGATACGTATTATCAATGTTATCATTGATATCTATGTTGACTGGTATAGGATTCTCGTTGTCAACTCCTTCTATCACAAAACTAGTCCAAAACGTGTCTTGTGTACTCGTATCTTCTTCATCTATGTTCCAATCCCACGGCTTTGTTTCCATAAACTTAACATCCCTACTAACATGTTTCTTCTTGGCTATAGGATCATATAACCTACATGCTTTTGATCCTTCCTCTACTCCTAAGTAGATCATTGGTATGCTTCTATCATCTAGCTTCTTTAGATGAGGTGTTGTTATCTTTGCATAACTTGTGCATCCGAATATCCTTAGGTTTTCTAGATTTGGCTTTCTATTGTAGAGTGCCTCATATGGAGTTTTATCTATCAGGGCTCTTGTAGGTACCCTATTGAGTATGTAAATAGCATGTTTCACTGCTTCCGCCCAAAAAGTTAAGGGCAAATTCATGGCTTTCATCATACTCCTCGTAGTTGATAACACTGTCCTATTTCTTCTCTCCACTACTCCATTCTGCTGTGGTGAGTATGGTGCTGTCAACTGTCTTGCTATTCCATTATCTTTACAATACTTGGTGAATTCATTTGATGTAAATTCACCTCCTCTATCTGTTCTTAGCATTCTTACTTTCAGTCTCATTTCCATTTCTATCTTTTGCTTAAATTCCTTGAATGTACTTAGTGCTTGGTCTTTCGAAGTCAGAAAGTAAGCCCACATAAAACGTGTACAATCGTCTACTAACAAGAATATTAGTTTCTTGCCTGAATGTGTTGCTGGACTAATAGGACCACAAAGGTCTCCATATATTAGGTCCAACGGGTTCTTTGATCTGAATTTAGCTTGGTTTGGAAATAGTGTTCTGCTGTGTTTTCCTAATAAACATGCATCACAAATCTGGCCTGCATGATTTATTCTAGGTATTCCATCCACTAGACCTTTCCTAGTCATCTTGTTGATATCGTCAAAGTTTAGATGACCTAATCTAGCATGCCATAACCATGCTTGGTTATCTACATTTGCTAAGAGACATATAGGTGTGTCTATTTGTAATCTAATACTGTAAAGTCTATTCTTGGATCTTTCAACTTTCATCAACAATTTTCTGCTCTTATCATACAAAGTCAGTTTATTTCCCTCCATTATAACTTTACAACCTATTTCTGTAAGTTGTCCTAGACTTAGTATGTTGCTCTTAAGGTTTGGTATATAGTATACATCCGATACTACCTTTTGTTCCTGGTTTCTACAACCTAACAATATAGAGCCTTTTCCCTTTATCTGTACATATGATCCATCTCCAAAACGTACTCGTCCTGTTATGTTTTCATTTATATCCTTAAANTGTTAAGAGGGTCTGAATCTGAATCTGAATCGCACATCTGAATCTGAATCTGATGCGTAAATGTCTGAATCTGACCGCATCTGAACGGGGAAAAAAAACTCATGTTTGAACCGCACATTTGCTTGCTCGTACTAATTTTTTTTGGTTTTTATTTGTGTCAGCAAGAGGCAACAAGACGCATTCAGACACCCCTCTCAAGTCTAAACCATTAAGATCTTACTGCATCTGAATGCGTCTGAACGGGGAAAAAAAAACAAACGGTCTGAACGTCAAAATGTCTGACTGATTCAGACACAGTGCCCATTCAGAGGCTGTTAAGAAGCAAAAAAGAAAAAACAAACACAGCCTTAGTATGTTGCTCTTAAGGTTTGGTATATAATATACATCCGATACTACCTTTTGTTCCTGGTTTTTGCAACCTAACAATATAGAGCCTTTTCCCTTTATCTGTACATATGATCCATCTCCAAAACGTACTCGTCCTGTTATGTTTTCATCCATATCCTTAAAATGACTCTTAGTTCCCGTCATATGATTACTTGCACCGTTATCTAAATACCATATGCTTTCGTCCTTTGAAGCATATTTCCCTGGTTGAATTTGGCCTTCATTCAACAATACTTCCTCGTGATTGGTTTCGTGCATAGTCATTAATAGTGATGGTTCATCATCTTCTAAGATAAGGTTCGATTGTTCCTGAGCTGTTGATTTTACTCTACACTTACTCATAAAATGTCCAAGTTTGTTGCACTTGAAACATCTTAATTTACTCAAATCCTTATTTGTATTCTTATTAGGGTTTCCCTTATAATTTGAGTTTCCTTCTTGTGAGTTATTTCTGTGTTTATTATTTCGCCAGTTTCCTCGTGAATATTTTGATCTACCTCCACGTTTACTAAAATTCTTTCCTCTTCCTGAGTGTTCACCATGTGTGAATAGTAAATTCTCCTGGCTTTCAACTTGACTTCCCTTCCGGAGTCTTATTCTTTCCTCAAACGCCTTGAGTTTTCCAGTGATCTCATCTAGGGTAATGTCATCTAGATCACTAGTTTGTTCTATGGATGCTACTATCTGAATGAATCTATCGGGTGTGGAGTCTAATAGTTTTCTAACTATAAGTGATTCATCTAATGTTTTCCCTAGTTCTTTTGCCTTCGTGACATAGCCATTTAACTTGTCTGCAAATGCATCCACCGTCTCATCTTCCTTCATCTGAAGTGAGTTAAATCCAATCATCAATGATTGTAACCGTGCTTGCTGCACCTTTTCTTCTCCAACGTGTCTTTTCTTTAACGCATTCCATAATTCCTTGGCCGTCTTACAACTTGCTATTTGTAAAATTACATCCTCGGTCAATGCTTGATATAACAAGGCCATTGTTGCCTTGTTTTTCTTATCATCTACTTCTGTGTTATCCTTAGGATCTATTGCTTCCCATAAACCATGTGCTTCTAATATAACCTTTATTTGTATAGCCCATACCATGTAATTTGTGTTTTTCAATTTAGGGCATTGGTATTGTGCAATAGGTGTTAAGGGTTTAATTATATTTGCCGAGTTGTTGTTGTTAGACGTTTCTTCGGTAGTCATCTTATGGGAATTTATTATCTTCACCGTTTAATGCGTAAGGAATTTTATTCTTCCTAGTATGGTATTTTCTAATATGGGAATTATATATAAAATCACTCTTAATACTACGGGATCAATAATAGTTATCGGGATTTCCTAATAGTATAAACTAATAAGATCTATACTATTCTATTATTATTGAAAAAGAAATCCAAAGATAAGTTTTTTTGTTACTTGTGATCTCGTTTTTCGTTGTGAATACATGTTGTATCTCGTTAGTAAAACCGTTCACCAACGTTTGTTCTTATTCCCACTTTGTTTTTTTTATTGACTCGTTCCCTTTTTTTTCACCAATTCGACTTCAAGTTTTCCTTGTTGTTGTCGTTGTTGTTTTTTTTTTTTTGATTTGGATCAAACACAACACCACACTTCTTCTACTTTTCCTTGTCGAAATTTTTTTCCTCCTTTTTGCTAACGAATCTAAAACAAAACGTACCACTGCCTTCTTGTCTCGTTCAAGTTCTTTCTTGAATCACAAAAAAACCTTCGACTTTCCTTTTTTGTTGTTGTTGTCGAATTGTTTTGTATTCGACACAAGCAAAACAAAACTAGTACCACACTACACGTTGCCCTTTGTGTGTTGTCCTTGATTTCGGTCACGTTGAAATCTCTAGGTTCCCTTCACACAAACCTTTGTTACCACGCCTTGGTAATCCCTTGAATCAAAAAACAGTCACTTCGTTTTTTGATTTTATTGCAGCGAAACAAACCAAACTTTTGGTTTTGAGTTTCTGCGCTTCGTTGTTGTTGTTCTTTGTGTTAAAATTGACACAATCTCCACACGCTCCTTCTCAAGTATCCAAGATACTACGTATACGTTTTTCTTTATCAACAACGCTTTTCTTTGTGTTCTTCTTCTCCAAACCGGTTCGTTTTCTTTACTACACAAAGTCTCCGCTTTCTTCCACGACACCAATATCGTTTGATGTTAAAAAAACGTTTGCAACCCCTACGTAAATTAGATTGTGCACTATCTTTTCTACGCGTTTCCTTATTCAAATCGTTGTTTGTTTTCCTTGGAAGATAAAGAAAAACAAAACTTGTTCCTCGCTAAAGAAAAGAACGATGTGTTCTTCCTTTTTCCTGCGTCTTTTTTTTGGCTTCTCGTTGTGTTTTGTGTTATGCAGAAAACAAAATCGTTTCGTGTATAACTCCTTGCTCTTGATGCCAATTGTTGTCCCAAACTCTTTCTTGATCGATATATTTAAGTTGCAAAATATGAATAAGTAAAACCTAATTGTTTCATTAACCTTTTAAACGTTTACAAGTATATGTTTATATAAGTTTTGGAACGTTGCCTTCTGAAACGTTGCAACCCTTCCTTTTGTCCAAACCGAATTAACAGACATTCGGATATAATGTTTCTAAGTAACACTTTTAGTCCTCTAACTTTAACTAATAATAATAAAGAACAATGATAAAGATTATCGGGTCACAATGTTTTCCCGGCAAGTTCATCATCACCTTCGTAAACCAGCAACTCTACTGTGTGACAGTCGATAGAGTTCGATATGTTATGACGTATGTGAAGCCCACAAAAATCAAGACATTTTTATTCAAAATAGAGTTTAGGGGATGATAGTTTGTTATCAGTTATTATCGTTTTTAGCTTGTACCTTATTAATAAACCCTCGCCATTTAATATAACTACCATCAACCAGCTTATGTACAACTAATTTATAAAAAAAACTTGAAAGAAAAACAAGTCACTAAAGAAGAACCAAGGTTAAGAATTATTCCATATAGATAACTCAAAGATAAAATCTTCACGATAAAAAAACACTATTGAAACTTTAAATTGTTTTACAATTAAAATAAAGTTAAAGAGAATAAAGTGAAACAAATAAAAACTTTTTATTACTAGAAAAGTAGAGAGTATTTTATTTTTCATTTTTAAAAAAGAGCTATGCTACATCCACAAAAATAAAGTGACATGTTTTGATTAGGTTAATCAAAGAGAAGAGAGTAAATTATTTAGAAAGCCTACAATCAAAACATGTTACATTAAAAAAAAGAAGCAATGCTATACTCACATAATTTTTACAAAAAGAAATCCACACGACACACATACGTCAAAATGATTTGTATTAATAGAAAAACATCGATTAACATGACTAATTAATATGCCTAACTGTACACTTAAACTTATATGCCAGCATCATATTAGAGGATTGGGTGTGGTGAAGAGCTTTGGCTCTTCGTTTGGGTCCCACACATGCCACATCATCCCAACACCTCTTCACAACTAACCCCCTCCTCACCAACAACTAACCTCAACTTCTTCATTTTGGCCCCACCATTTACAACTTTATTTTTTTTATTCATTTCATTAAATAAAATAAATTCATTTAACTAATTATAAAAAACAATACCACAAACTAATTTTATTTCNATCATACGATATGAAACATTATTAGGAATTTATATAGACTTGTAATTATCGATGAGTGCTGACTTTTCTTCCCCAACTTGCAACACTTGTTCCCTGACCATTTTTAATGCGACTTGAAGTTCCAAATATGTTTCATCATTTCTTAAAAGGGTTTGTAGACCGACCATGACTATTGGATGGTCTTGTGGCAGCTCACGTAACCTTTCGACCTCTGGAGCACGCGACTCCCTCTGTCGAATAATACGAGTTATCTCACCTAACAAGTTGTTAATCAACTTAAGTTATTTTCTTCTTCATTGCGTAATCGGGTAAGTATTCTTGTTTGCACCTGAGCCGGTTGGTTAGCCATAGTGTGTGTGTGAAATTTAGTTTTAGTTGTTTGACAATAAGAAGTTGAGTAAAGATGGTATTTGTGAAAAACTAGAAGGGGGGTTGAATAGTTTACCGCTTTTTAAGTTAATTATCTTTTAAAAAGCTTTCGTATAATCAAACATATAATCTAAGATATACTTTTCAAACATTCAAAGATATAAGCAAAGATGCTATCAAAGATATGATCTAAAAGATAATAAGTAGCAAGTAAGGATAAGTAAAGAAACGATCAAACCATGACACAAGTATTTATCGTGGTTCGGCTACAAGGAACTCTATTTTCCTTGCCCTACGTCCACGCCCCGAGTATCCAACTCGAGAGTTTAAAGCACTAGTCAACAAACTCCTTTCCCGGTGGAGAAACCTTTACAATCGTCGCTTACACGTTTATCCGGTACAAAGCTAAATACCGAGTTCTAGTTCAAGGTAGAACCAATCTATCGTCACCTAATTCCTTTTACCGACACTAAGCTAGATGTCGAGTTCTTTACCAAGGGTACAACCACTCCCGTTAGTTCTTTTACAAGGGTACAACAACTCCCGTCACACTATGTATTTTAAGGCCTAAAATACTAACCGATCACTTCTACACAAGATACAAATTAAGTATAAACTACCAAAGTCTATACATAACAAAGCTAACAAGTCTTGCAACTTATGAGTTGAAACTTGTAACTTCTTGGATGAACTTGTGAACTCCTTTGCTACATAAGAGAATCACACAAGTCAAATGTTACTGAGTTAGATGAGAGGATATATGAAATATATGTCCTAAAGTGATTAGGGATTTCTTGCAAGTAGTTTGGTATTTATACACAAACAAGTATTAGTTCTGGCGGAAACGGCGGCACCCTCAGAAGGGTTCCGCCCGTGTAACCCCAGGGTTCCGCCAGAACTGACACTACAAAACTTGCACACAAAGTAGATATCTCCAAAACAAACAAGGTCACATCAATTTATTTCATGCATTGACTCAATGTAGAATACTTCCAAAAATGTGTAAGAACCAAAGATGGTCAAACACATAAACTTTCCATTTATGAGATGTGACACTTTCTTTTTAAAGAAATAAAAACTATGTTATGTTTAAAAAGAAATGTAAAGTCTAGTTTATACAAGACTTAAAACTAAAGTGATGAATTACTTATAAGCTAAAGTTTGTACTTTGTCATTAACAAAACTTAGCAAAGATCGTAAAATATAAATAACGTTTTTAGGCGATATTTGTATTAACAATCTCCCCCTTTTTGTTGATTTAAAAATTTAAACTTTATTTATAAGTAAGTCACTATGTTTAGTGTTAAGTCTTATAAAGTTTAAAACTTGTTTTACGAAAATAATAAAAAGAAGTGTAAAAACTTATAAATGAAAACAAGTTAAACTTCTCCCCCTTTTTATCGAAACAAAAAGAAGAGTAGCGTAGCGAAACTAATGCACGTGCTCCCCCTTGGACAAAACTCCCCCTAAATGGAGTGCCAAGTTAGGAGTCATGGATTTTGAACCTATAAAGAAGAAGGTTAGTTGCAATTCTCATGCTCCCCCTTGAATATTACTCCCCTAACTCGGAGTATCAAGGAAGAAGTCATGGATTTTGAACCTACAAAAGAAAGGTTAGTTGCCGCACAAGACAAGTATAGAACATGTTGTGAAGCGTAATGATGCAATTCTCATGCTCCCCCTTGAATATTACTCCCCTAACTTGGAGTATCAAGGAAGGGAAACATGAGTGATTATCCTACCAAAGAAAGTTGGTGTCAAAAATACAAGATATACATGTTACCATAACAAGGTATAGTGCAATCACAATACTGCAATGGTCACCAAACAAAACATATCTCATAGTAAAATGAAATTCATTTCATGTAAAATTTGACTTTTATAAAGTCAAAGACAAGAAATGACATAATTAACAACCTATTTCTAAAAGACACAAGAAAAAGAAACAAAGAAGATAAAATCCTACATCTTTAAAACGGAAACCATCACTTTCCTTAATGAGAAACATTTTCCAAAAACAAGGGTAAGGTTGTTTGGAGGAGGAAAATGTGTGTTTGAGGATGTAGCGGGTTTTATTTTGGTTTTGGTGGAAGAGAAATTCTCTTGGTTTGTTGGTTTGTGGTTTTGGTGGTTCAATGGATGGATTCCTATTGTTGTTGGAGACGCTAGACTTGAGGTGGTTGACACAAGGTTTCTAGACGGTCCAAAATGTGGTTTAAGATAAACCTCATTTCATAGGTTAGCTCCCGGATTTCCGTTCGACATNTTCTCATGCTCCCCCTTGAATATTACTCCCCTAACTCGGAGTATCAAGGAAGAAGTCATGGATTTTGAACCTACAAAAGAAAGGTTAGTTGCCGCACAAGACAAGTATAGAACATGTTGTGAAGCGTAATGATGCAATTCTCATGCTCCCCCTTGAATATTACTCCCCTAACTTGGAGTATCAAGGAAGGGAAACATGAGTGATTATCCTACCAAAGAAAGTTGGTGTCAAAAATACAAGATATACATGTTACCATAACAAGGTATAGTGCAATCACAATACTGCAATGGTCACCAAACAAAACATATCTCATAGTAAAATGAAATTCATTTCATGTAAAATTTGACTTTTATAAAGTCAAAGACAAGAAATGACATAATTAACAACCTATTTCTAAAAGACACAAGAAAAAGAAACAAAGAAGATAAAATCCTACATCTTTAAAACGGAAACCATCACTTTCCTTAATGAGAAACATTTTCCAAAAACAAGGGTAAGGTTGTTTGGAGGAGGAAAATGTGTGTTTGAGGATGTAGCGGGTTTTATTTTGGTTTTGGTGGAAGAGAAATTCTCTTGGTTTGTTGGTTTGTGGTTTTGGTGGTTCAATGGATGGATTCCTATTGTTGTTGGAGACGCTAGACTTGAGGTGGTTGACACAAGGTTTCTAGACGGTCCAAAATGTGGTTTAAGATAAACCTCATTTCATAGGTTAGCTCCCGGATTTCCGTTCGACATCTTTCGGTAATGTGAGCCGTTATTTCACAATGACCGCAATCATGTCGAGGTGGTGGAAATGGGATTTCATTTGTTGGTGGTGGAGCACTTGTGCTCGATGGAGCAAGGGTGGATGGTTGAGAGGTGTTTTGGTTTCCTATACTTGTTGAATCAAAGTTTAGGGAAGACTCCTGTGATGGTTTTTGTTGTTGTTGGGTATAATGGCGGAAGCTTGGTTCTCCGTCAAGAGGATCATGAATGAATTTGTAAACGGGATGAAACACAAACGATTGTGGGTATGAATGACCTTGATCTTGTGGAAAGATTGAGGGTCTAGCATAGCGGTAAGCTAAACCTTCTATCAAGCATGGGTGATGAGGTCCATCTTCCAATGACTTATTTGGTTTAAATCTAGGTAGTTGAGGTGTTTCATCTTGGGTAAGTGTGTCAAAAAGTGACAATGATGGAGGGTTTGATGATTTTGGTGAAAGGTTTTCTAAAGTTTCCAAATAGGGTAATGGTGATGATGGTGGTGTTTGGAAAAGTTCCATTAGTGATTGAGGTGATGGAGGTTGAGTTTGTTGAAAAGGTGATGTTGAATCACTTGGTTGTGAAGTGTGTATGTTTGCATTCCCATGTTCGGGAGAAAATGGTGAAGTAGTAAGATTGAGCAAATCTTGAAGGGTGGTTATGTTGGTGTTGCAAGGTGTTGGTGTAGTGAGGTTGAAATAGTCTTGGATGGGTGCCGAAATATCAAATGATGAGTCACTTGATGATGATGAGCTTGATTTGGTGGTTTTGTTTAAGCAACAAGGTTTTACACTAATCTTAGTGTGTTTTCTTGGTGATTCGGATGAGGTGTTGGACTTAGTCATCTCAATTCTTTAGAGTTTTGAGATTGAGTGAAGTAATGGTTTTGGTATGAGTTTTGGTTTGTTCAAAGATGATCACATTTATAGGAAAAACATGTCATGAAATGAGTGTTTGGATTTGATGTTCAACCATACAAAAATGGAGGTTTGTAATGATTTGGAAGATTGCCAAGGGCTTGTCAAATCATTGGAAGTCAATCCAATGGAGTTGGGTTGAGTGAAAGATCATCAAAAGCACTCAATGCTATGAGTTCATGGGAGATGTTTTGGTTTGAAGTGTTGCAAAGGTTTGAAGGATCCTTTGTGAGGGTTCCTTGGGTTAGTTGGTTTTTGAATTTGAATTTTGGCGGGAAGTGGCTTCCAAATTGTTCTAATGGATGAAAATGGTTTTAATGTGTTTGATGGAGTGTTAGGAAGATAGTTTCTCACTAAAGGAAAGGATTTGATGTTTTATGAATTGTGAAATTTTGAAAAATGAGACTAATTTTCTGCAGTGGACTGGCGGAACCTTCGGGTAACACAGGCGGAACCCTTCTTAGGGTTCCATGTGTTCCGTTGCACTGGCGGAACCCTTGTGAGGGTGCCGCCAGTTCCGCCAGGCCTCTAAAACGAGGCAGTCCACTATTTTGACCCGCAAGACGATTTTCAAATTTTTCAAAAACTCTTAAAATTAAAAATATAATGTATAGCGGGTTAGGAAATACAAAAAATAGACATCGAAACACTCGTCTTATTGGACTTCGACCGGGGGCTAGCGAATATTTCCATATTTAGTAAGAATATCATAAACATACAAAATCAATAAGAACACATATCATCATTCAACACAAGTAATGAGACATACACATAGTCAAACAAAAGTAAAAGTGCATAAAAGTAAATAGCATAAACGCTTAACAAGAAACACATAGTTTAACGTCTACAACGTTCTAAAACCTAAATAGTGCCAAACACTCCTTAAGCTTCATCACACAAGCTATCCAACTTCTTCTTCATCTTTCCCATGTACCTTGCCATGCACTTCCACATTCCTTTTGTTTGCTTGAATTCTTCGGACTCATTCGTTATTGTGGGAAGTTGTTGAAGGTAGTCTAAGGGTGCTAGCTTCGAATTTGGAAGATTTCCATCTTCACTCATGTCGGATGATGATGATGATGGTGAAGGAGAGTGAGTGCGTTTCCCTTTAACTTTGAACACTCTCTTGTCACTTAGAGGGACAAATATGTGATCTACAAGATTGTAGTCGAGTTTAATTCCCCTATTGTTTGGAGGAATCGGAGAGATAGCTCTAAAGAGGCAAGTAAGGAGCATTCCATAAGGTAGAGCGGTTGTTCCTACTAAAGGTATGTCGGCCATTCTTTTGGCTAGGTAGTATGCTAGGTTAAAGGGTTGAGCGGTGGAAATGCTATAGAGCATGTAGCTAAGACATGTGTTGACATGGTCTCTATTTCCTATGGAACTTATGACGTTGGCTCTAAGAATTTCTTCCCACTTCTTAAATTGGGGTTTAAGCTCATTAAGCTCCATACCAAAGGGGTCTTTATTCACTTCATTTCCCGAACGATTCTTCCTAGTGTTGGCGGTCCTAACAAAAAGGTGCTCGCGAATAACTTCCTTATTAGCAAGAGGGTCATGGTATGGATAGAAACGCTCGATCGAATCAAGACTTGAAAGGGGCCACTTATCCGTGTAGAGACAAGTACCAATACTAGGGACACCAAGCATTGTTGCAAAGTCTTTCAATTATACGTAATGGGGTGTTTGATTGGTTGTAAAGTTTAATGATATCTTACCATCGTCATCTAAAGAGAGGGTTAAGGTTGCGTAGAATTCTAAGATGAACCTAGGACAAATTGGTTCATCGATATCAAGGAGACAATCAAAGTTGATTGCGGCGAAGTTTTGCCTCATGGATGTTCCTTCTAGAAAGGCCGGATCAATAGTTCTACCTTCATGAACATAGCGTTTTTCTAAGGCCTTAAAGGTTTCTACTTGAACTTTATCGAGTCCTTTGGTTTTATGGTGTTTGGGTAGGTACTTAAGGGTTTCCTTGTGATCGGAGAATTTTGCGGGAGGCATGTTGATTTCTAGAAAAACACAAAGACTTATGTTAACGACTTTTAACAATGTGGATGTTCTAATGTGTTCCTATATGCAAACAATGTGGAGACTTAGTTATCTTGACTCGCCCAAATTGTTTTGTTATGCAAATTATGTTGGAAAAACAAACGATAACCAAAACGCTCCTAATTGAATGTGTCTTCGATTGAATGTACCCGAAAATACATATTAGTTATGTATCCCCTTTAGCATTCAAGAGACAATATGCAAGTGATGTTTCAATGACGTTTTTCATTTGTTTTAACAATGTGGTGAAGAGTTATGTCCTAGATGGTGAAAATTATTTTGAGAGACAATGCACTTGGAGTGTTTGGTAATTCAAAATGACAATCAAGGCTAACTCAATAAACAAAGGATACATTTCTTTAACTAATGGAAGACATGATTGGTTTGCAACCAAGTTTTTCATGAATCAAAAGTTTTATGCATAAACCCTAAGATTCTAGTTAATGAATTTAAATGAAAATGTTATGCATGAATCAAAAATGCAATTATGATTAGAACACTTACAAAGTTGATTGGATTTGAAGAGATTAGAGTGAAAGCCCTAAAATTCGTGTAGGTATGTGTTTTTGAGAGGATGGTGGCTGTTTGAAAAGTGGATGAATAAATTAAGAGGGTGTTTGGTTTTGAATATGAAATAAAACTGTCTGCTGGTTCGGCGGATATGGCGGAACCAAAAACTTGGTTCCGCCCGTATAGGCTGAGGGTTCCGCCAGTTCAGCAGAAAAACAAAGGAGATTTGTTGTGATTGTTGTGATCATACTCTAGTGTACAAAACTAAGGCTTTAGGTTTCATAAGTCCTAAACTAGGTCTAGGAAAGTTGGAAGATCCTAATCCGAGAGGTTTTGAAGGGGTGTCAACCAATGTGGTTATCCTAATGTACGTTTTTGGTTTAGATGTTCCTCAATGAACATTTTTACCAATCCTACGGCAACGAATCTCACTATGTCATTCTAAGAGCATAATGGATTGGATTGACGCTGACGTTGACGCTTCCTTTGTTGAAACGAGGGATTCCGTTGTTGACGTGAGTTTGCTTCATCTTAAGGAGTTTGTTAACGTGCTTTTTCGTCCAATGCCGTTTTGATAGCTTTAAGCTTCTTTGAGAATCATTTGGTAACAAAGCATAAAAGTGCAAGTACAACTTGTGCTTTTTCTCTTATCTTAATCACCGTCATAATTCAACTCGGTGTACACTTGTGGTTTCTATTCCCATTCCTTTGGGATACCATAATCCTTGTGTAGTATCTTTTGACGTGTTCAAACACTCTCTTCCAAAGGAGATGTTTTAGATTCTTTTCTAAAACGAGCACATAGATAAGCACCAAACATAATGTTGAATCTAATTTTTATGAAAACAAGTAGTCTTCCGAACATTTCTCTATGTTTAGTTTTATCTACGGATTTACTAATCTCATTCTTGATAAGTCATCAACTACTTAACTATT
>LBNU01035439.1:50704-65535 GCA_014162995.1 Artemisia annua
CGGTAAAAGATAGTTAGGGAGTAATGAAATCTAAGTAAACACAATTTTCTCCATATAGTTTTCACAACCAAATAGTTTAGATAATTTATTTTCTTTTGCAATAGTAGTAATCTTGGGTTAGTTGATTAGCAACTAATTCCGCCCATTCCCTATAAACCGAGATTTTACCTGCTTTCATAAAATATAAAAATACAAAAAGAATCTTCCTTCCACCCTTAGGCCTATTAGAGTAGTTTTTCTATCCTAACGAACACTATTCCTTGTGAGAGAACGATCAATCCCCCGTACTTACCAATATCCTATACTACTACGGTCAGGTACACTGCCTGGTGGGGTTGTAAGCCTCTTGAGATCCCTCGAGAGGTAAAACCTGCTGTAAGGTCACAAAACCACGCATCAAGTTTTTGGCGCCGCTACCGGGGAATAGTTATTGTTTAGGTAGAATTTTTATTTCTTTAGGTCTACTCACAAATTCCTTTCTAGCGAGATTTTTATTTTATTTTTCTAGGATTTTCTTTAGTCTATCTTTTTCTTCGTGTTTTTGTTCGTAACCATTGCCATCCACCATCATGGAAGGTGGTAACATCCTTGATCCCAACAACCCAATTCAACCAAACCACCCACCACAACCAAACCAACCTCCTAGACCCCGCACCTTAGGAGAGTATTCCCGACCTAGCCACCTTGGCTATCGAAACACCATTGAGCTCACTCAAGGAGCCAATGTCACTCCCTTGCGATCCGACACCATCCGGTTGGTGCAAAGCGGATGCGCATTCCATGGACTTCGTTCCGAAGATCCAAACCAACATCTCAAGGATTTCCTCAAAATCGTAGATTCCATAGACCTTGATGTTGCAACTCGAGAGACGACCCGATTGCGTCTCTTCCAATTCTCTCTACGGGACCAAGCTAGTCAATGGCTTGAGCGACTTCCCGCAGGATCCATCACCTCTTGGGACGATCTCACAACTCGTTTCCTTGCTCAATTTTTCCCACCGGGGAGAACTACCAAGCTAAGGAATGATATCTTGGCGTTCCAACAACGCCAAGGCGAAACCCTCTACGAGGCATGGACTCGATTCAAGGACTTACTCCAAAAAGTCCCTCATCATGGCATAGACCTTTGGCTCCAAGTCCAAATCTTCTATGACCACATCAATCTCCACACGAGGCAAACCATTGACCAAGCGGCCGGTGGCAAGCTACGTGATCTAAGTGCGGAACAATCATGGGATCTCCTAGAAGATCTTGCTCTATATGACAACGAAAGTTGGAATGATCCCCGTGATTTGAATAAAACGGTCAAGGCAATATCTTTGCCTTCGAATAATTCAAGCACTTCCGACCGTAGGATCATAGAACTTGAAGACCAAGTCAAGTTTCTCATGAAATCCTACGAAGCTCCTAAACCTTCAAGCCAAGTGAACAAAATCACTTCTTCGTGCGAATTATGTAGTGGTCCCCACGACACTCGTGATTGCATGGAACTCCCCGAACAAGCTTTTGCAGACTACGCATCCACGCGTACCGATGGAGCGGGAGACAAGTGGTACACTTTCAAACCCGAGCCAAACCCCTACAGAGATTCATACAACCCCTCATGGAAAAATCACCCCAACCTTAGATGGAAGTCAAACCAAAACACACCCCAAAACAACTCTTCCAACCCACCTAATCGGTTTCAACCCAATGGTAATTCCTCGAACCGTACCTTCAACAACAATCCTTCCAACAACTATGGTAGTACCAATGACTTTGAAGGGTTGATGTCAAAGTTTATGGCATCTCAAGAAGCTCGTATAGCTAAATTCACATCCGAATTCAATCAACAACAAGTAGAGATGACCAATAAGATCGACAACTTGTTGAAGGCCTCAACAACCAAGTACTATCACCTCCACAAAAGGACGCTAGGAACACCAATAGCGGACCACAAATCAAAGACCCCTCTTCATCTAAACATGTCCACTTCGTCAACGTTGTGACCATTAGACCAATTGATAGGAGTGAGGATGATAGTGAATCAAAGGATGAGAATAAGGGAGTAGAGGTTGATAGGAAAGCTAAGGTTAGCGAAATAGAAGAAGTAGGTGAAGAGGACTACTTCAATAAGTTATCAACTAGGGAGGAGCGAGCATATCATAAGAACTTATTCGATGACTCCGAGAACCCATACTTCCTAGATAACCCGATTATCAAAGTGGGCGATCCTTCTAATCNCAATTGATAGGAGTGAGGATGATAGTGAATCAAAGGATGAGAATAAGGGAGTAGAGGTTGATAGGAAAGCTAAGGTTAGCGAAATAGAAGAAGTAGGTGAAGAGGACTACTTCAATAAGTTATCAACTAGGGAGGAGCGAGCATATCATAAGAACTTATTCGATGACTCCGAGAACCCATACTTCCTAGATAACCCGATTATCAAAGTGGGCGATCCTTCTAATCTCAATATACCATGCAACATCGGACATTTGCATGTGTGGAAAGCTTACATTGACCCTAGATCGCCCATTAACATCATGACTAGAGCCCAATACAACTTGATAGTGAAAAGTCAACTAGGGTATAGAATGCTCCCCAATAAGGGATGGATTAGTAACTTCACGGGAAGAGTTAAGGGATTACCGGTTTACGTAGGAAACTTCACCTATGTCACCGAGTTTGTGATTGTAGACGATATCCGCCCAATAGTCGACGGAAGTTTAACCCAAGTAGTTTTAGGCAAGCCATTTATCGAGGTCTCTAGAATGAATCATGAGCCTTCCTTAGGGATAGTTAAATTTAAGGATGAGACCGACGAAGTAAACTACCAAATGCCATATAAGATAGAGCAATTCCAACACTTGTCCAATGTTGAGAAGGAACTCAAACAAGCGCTTTACTATAGGAACGATGAGGATAGACGTAGGGGAGTAGACTATGTCATGGGAAGAATATTCGGCTTCTATAAGGATTGTTTGAAGTTAGGACCGGAATACAAAGCCGGAAAAGAGGATGACTTAGGAACCGTGACCAACGACGAAGTCACGTAACGTACAGTGACTTTGAGTCTAGCTACAAGACTCGTAAATAAAGAAAAGCGCTTCTTGGGAGGCAACCCATGCTTTGTGTGTTTATTTGATTTTATTTGCTTCCGTTTATAAGTTATATTTCTTGTTATTGATTCATGCTTCAAACTAAATTGTGAAAATGCTTTATTTTGTTTTTAACTTCGTCTTAACTACATATAAAGGTATTTTGCAAAAGCTAAGTGTAAGGGAAATCTAAATCGGTTTATAAAGAACGAATGAACATGAATCATAACAATGAAATTAACGTACATATTAGTACTTGTTTGAGTCAAATGCTTGTATCGAGTCATAATGAATTTTTGCAGGAATTCCAGGAAGTAAGATCTAGTTTTTCCAGAATTTTTCCCGGAAACTTAACATGAGAATTCTGTCAGAACTTTCTGACGGCGTCAGGCTTAACAACTGACGGCGTCAGGTTAGAATTTTTTGCAATTTTTGAAAGTTTTGTATTTTTCCGGAAACCTAAAAAGTTGTGTCAATTCTTTAACTTATAATCTCCAGGAATTCTGCAAAATATTCATTCCACAAGCATTATATCTTATTATGTAGATTTTACCGCCGATTTTACGCGAGGTTGGCCTTTATCTTTTTCAGGTTAACAGGTTATTTTGGACAAGAAGACGTTTATTATTTTGGAAGGGAAGCTTTGAACGTTCGTCTCTCTTGGAAGAAGATCTAACCATGTTACATCATTATCCACAACAAACGATTCAGGGGAGTATTTGATTTCATTCTTTCATCTTATTTACTTTTATGTCTTTTATTTGAACATTGGGGACAATGTTCAGTTTAAGTGTAAGGGGGGTAAATGAAAGCACCGTTGAGAATACACCTATGCTTGATGTTTTGAATACACCAAATCGCCTTAGCCTACCTTGTATGCACCCACCTTTGGTGCATTATTGTGAAAACATTTGTTAAACCCTTAGTTAATTATCTAGTCAAATACATGGTTGCTAAAGTACTAGCGTAATGAAGTAATGGGGAAGAACAACATTATTACCCCCATACGTGCTAAATATTTTAAAAGTACTCCAAGTTTTTCGATTATCTTAATTCGAGTCATTAGAATAGTGATTGTAAAGTTATGTAAAGATTCAAGTGTAAGGGGAATGCAACTCCCCTATGATGTATTATTTTGGATGGTAGGGCAAGAGTGTATGAAAAAAAAATCGAAAAACCAAGAAAAATACAAAAAAAAATGTGAAAAAGAAAGTAGAAAAACATACGGACTACCATCCCGTTTCCTTTTATGTTCTTTTTAGTTTTTGTTATTTCATTTTTAGTTTAAGACTGAGTCGAGTCTTGACTTAAGCAACGATGTATAGTGCATGTATTTGATCATGATAATTAACTTGCCACCACTAAAATACCCTTTATTCCAACCAAACCGTGTTTATCATATCCCTACACCATACCTTACAACCCTTTGTAAAGCCCTCTTTGATAGCTTATCTTAGGTGCTTACGCCTAGTGGAGGAGTAATTGATCCTTTCCCAAGCCTATGGTAATCTATTTGCTATGACAGGTAGTGAGTGTTATTTTCCGTTTCCATTTATGAGATATAAACTTTATGACATTTGAGAGATGTGAGAATCCAAACACTATTTGTGAGGTGCTAGTGTATGATTTCCGTGCTTGTTATGATTAGGGTCTAATAACTATTTGTTGTAATTACTTTTATATTCGTGTTAAATGACCCCTAACTCATATTTTGATTGGAATAAAAGCTCATTTGCTTGAGGACAAGCAAATCCCAAGTGTAAGGGTATTTGATGAGACGAAAAGTGTTACGCTTTTAGGGGGTCATTTAAGCCCTAATTCGTATAAATGTGATCAAATATTGCCCTAAATCGTTCCTTTTGTCATTTTAGGTACTTTTGAGAGGAATTCTGGAAAACATGCATATTCGGACGTTTTTGGAGCATAAAAGTGAAGAAAACGACAAAGTCTCAAAAGATGAAGATTTACAACCTGACGGCGTCAGAAGTCACAAGGTGACGCCGTCAGAAAGCCTTGACAAAAGAGTGGAAACCAATTATCAAATGACGGGCCAGAGAAAATTTGGGATTTAACACCTGACGCCGTCAGGTGTTAGGAAATGTAGGCCGTCAGGAGTAAAGTTAAAGAGTGACGGCCCAGAAGGTTTTATAAGGTGACGGCGTCAGAAGTGGATCTAGGCCATCCGAGAAACCTAATGGCGGCGAGCTGACGGCGTCAGCCCTTATAACCTGACGCCGTCAGAGTGTAAAATCTATATATAGTTTTCTAATTTTCATTCATTAGTGTGGAACTTTGTGGAGAACTTTTAGGGCAAACCCTAAAGACGAATTTTCTGTACTTTTTAGGGTTTCCAACCCTTGGAACCCTCATGCTTAATTAAAGATAAGTCTTCACTTTAATTCAATCAATATGTCTATGTGTTGGTTGATTATCTCTTTTGCTTGTCTTTTAATTAACATGTGTAGCTAAATTCTCTAGTGTTTGCTTAGATCTAATGAAACCTAACTATTAATTATTGGTTGATTGGTGTGTGTTGTTGTTTGTTGGGATGATTGTTCCATCAATGTTAGGCTCAAGAAAACTGGCCAACCTCCTTTATGGTAACGTGCTTGAACGTCTTGGGAAACATGTAGCCAAGGCATACTAGGCTATTAAGGTAGTATTTAACGCATGAGCCACTGTTTACAACCCCTATGGTTGTGCCGTGCATGGCATAGGGCGAGATAAGAGCTCATAGAATTGGAGAGATATGTATGCCACTCCATGAGTTATTAGGAATACACCCTTCATCCACACAAGTAACATACATATCAATTAACCGGTAAAAGATAGTTAGGGAGTAATGAAATCTAAGTAAACACAATTTTCTCCATATAGTTTTCACAACCAAATAGTTTAGATAATTTATTTTCTTTTGCAATAGTAGTAATCTTGGGTTAGTTGATTAGCAACTAATTCCGCCCACTCCCTATAAACTGAGATTTTACCTGCTTTCATAAAATATAAAAATACAAAAAGAATCTTCCTTCCACCCTTAGGCCTATTAGAGTAGTTTTTCTATCCTAACGAACACTATTCCCTGTGAGAGAACGATCAATCCCCCGTACTTACCAATATCCTATACTACTACGGTCAGGTACACTGCCTGGTGGGGTTGTAAGCCTCTTGAGATCCCTCGAGAGGTAAAACCTGTTGTAAGGTCACAAAACCACGCATCACTTTGTCATTAACAAAACTTAGCAAAGATCGTAAAATATAAATAACGTTTTTAGGCGATATTTGTATTAACAGTATTTATACTGAAACTAGCCGTTATATAATTTTGTTGGAGAAACTTGCCGTTAAGCCTTTTATTCAAGTTATTGGAGAAACTAGCCGTTACAAACGATACATGAAACAATTAAACACGATACAACAATAAACAATAAGGTAATGCAAATACGAACGAAACAGAACAACAAAAACAGTTAAACAGAAAGACACGATACGTAAAACAGAAAGACATGATACAGAATTACTTAACATAAAACACAATTACTCATCGTCTCTGTCCCACGCCCACGTGTTTCTCACAATGAACCACACATGTTGATAGTATATCCCTCTCCCATAGCGTTCATAATAAATTCGGTTTGCATTGCTGAGACGACAAGGGTCTTCACTTGTACGCAGCAACTCCTTATAAATATCATTATACCTACGACATTCAAGGTTGATTCTACTCCATTGAGCCGTAATACTATTTTTATTACGGTGCTGACCGTTAATCTGATCGTTGAACCTTTCAACAACGCTATTTCAGAAAGAACGTTGATTCACAAGCTCTCTATCTTCGTGAACTTGAAGCCATACGTTACCTAGCAAGCTTTCTTCTTGCATTGACCAACGATTATCATTGTGAAATGATGTAGATATTGAAGAGTGTGAGATAATGAATGGTATGGTATGGTATTAATGGGGGTTTATTGAAGGCGGGATAATTTTTAAATTCAAAATTCAAACAGAAGGCGGGATAATTTTTAAACTTTTAAATTCAAACAGAAGGCGGGATAATTTTTAAATTCAAAATTTGAACAGAAGGCGGGATAATTGGTTTATTGAGATTCAAATATGACAATCCACCACAGAACACTCCACCGGAGTTTCTTTTCCCACCGGTAAACAATCCACCCGACTACAATCCACCCCACTACAATCCACCGGAAAACAATCCACCCCACTACAATCCACCGGCAAACCTTCCACGTGCGTTGACTGCTGAAGAACTGTATGAGCAAGATATGCAAGAAGTGTTACGTGCTGACAGAGGAAGAAGATGAGAGAAGAGCTCGTGAGGAGTAACCTTTGCGTTGTATCCATTTTTGGTACACGATACCCCTAGTACACCCCTCCGAGCCTATCCTTTCGTTTTGACCTTTGAGCAACATACTCAAAGTGAGAAGTTGTTACACCCCACTAAATGTACACCCAAATCGCCTTAGCCTACCTTGTATGCACCCACCTTTGGTGCATTATTGTGAAAACATTTGTTAAACCCTTAGTTAATTAT
This sequence comes from Artemisia annua, assembly GCA_014162995.1. Taxonomy (NCBI): domain Eukaryota; kingdom Viridiplantae; phylum Streptophyta; class Magnoliopsida; order Asterales; family Asteraceae; genus Artemisia; species Artemisia annua. The sequence continues at coordinate 58,331 of LBNU01035439.1, forward strand.
CTAATCAATTACATGGTTGCTAAGTTAAGTCATATCCTTGTACATATTGTTTTGGGACGATTGGGACTCATGGGTAAAGTACTAGTGTAATGGAGTAATGGGGAAGAACAACATTATTACCCACATATGTGCTAAACATTTTAAAAGTACTCCAAGTTTTTCAATTATCTTAATTCAAGTCATTAGATTAGTAATTGTAAAGTTATGTAAAGATTCAAGTGTAAGGGGAATGCAACTCCCCTATGATTTATTATTTTGGATGGTAGGGCAAGAGTGTATGAAAAAAAAATCGAAAAATCAAGAAAAATACAAAAAAATATGAAAAAGAAAAGAGAAAAACATACGGACTACCATCCCGTTTCCTTTTATGTTTCTTTTTAGTTTTTGTTATTTCATTTTTAGTTTAAGATTGAGTCGAGTCTTGACTTAAGCAACGATGTAGAGTGCATGTATTTGATCATGATAATTAACTTGCCACCACTAAAATACCCTTTATTCCAACCAAACCGTGTTTATCATATCCCTACACCTTACGTTACAACCCTTTGGAAAGCCCTCTTTGATAGTTTATCTTAGGTGCTTACGCCTAGTGGAGGAGTAATTGATCCTCTCCCAAGCCTATGGTAATCTATTTGCTATGACAGGTAGTGAGTGTTATTTTCCGTTTTCATTTATGAGATATAATTCTATGACATTTGAGAGATGAGAGAATCCAAACACTATTTGTGAGGTGCTAGTGTATGATTTCCGTGCTTGTTATGATTAGGGTCTAATAACTATTTGTTGTAATTACTTTTATATTCGTGTTAAATGACCCCTAACTCATATTTTGATTGGAATAAAAGCTCATTTGCTTGAGGACAAGCAAATCTCAAGTGTAAGGGTATTTGATGAGACGAAAAGTGTTACGCTTTTAGGGGGTCATTTAAGCCCTAATTCGTATAAATGTGATCAAATATTGCCCTAAATCGTTCCTTTTGTCATTTTAGGTACTTTTGAGAGGAATTCTGGAAAACATGCATATTCGGACGTTTTTGGAGCATAAAAGTGAAGAAAACGACAAAGTCTCAAAAGATGAAGATTTACAACCTGACGGCGTCAGAAGTCACAAGGTGACGCCGTCAGAAAGCCTTGACAAAAGAGTGGAATCCAATTTTCAAATGACGGGCCAGAGGAAATTTTGGAATTAACACCTGACGCCGTCAGGTGTTAGGAAAAGTAGGCCGTCAGGTTATATTTTAAAGAGTGACGGCCCAGAAGGTTTTATAAGGTGACGGCGTCAGAAGTGGATCTAGGCCATCCGAGAAACCTAATGGCGGCGAGCTGACGGCGTCAGCCCTTATAACCTGACGCCGTCAGAGTGTAAAATCTATATATAGTTTTCTAATTTTCATTCATTAGTGTGGAACTTTGTGGAGAACTTTTAGGGCAAACCCTAAAGACGAATTTTCTGTACTTTTTAGGGTTTCCAACCCTTGGAACCCTCATGCTTAATTAAAGATAAGTCTTCACTTTAATTCAATCAATATGTCTATGTGTTGGTTGATTATCTCTTTTGCTTGTCTTTTAATTAACATGTGTAGCTAAATTCTCTTGTGTTTGCTTAGATCTAATGAAACCTAACTATTAATTATTGGTTAATTGATGTGTTGTTGTTTGTTGGGATGATTGTTCCATCAATGTTAGGCTCAAGAAAACTGGCCAACCTCCTTTATGGTAACGTGCTTGAACGTCTTGGGAAACATGTAGCCAAGGCATACTAGGCTATTAAGGTAGTATTTAACGCATGAGCCACTGTTTACAATCCCTATGGTTGTGCCGTGCATGGCATAGGAGGAGATAAGAGCTCATAGAATTGGAGAGATATGTATGCTACTCCATGAGTTATTAGGAATACACCCTTCATCCACACAAGTAACATACATATCAATTAACCGGTAAAAGATAGTTAGGGAGTAATGAAGTCTAAGTAAACACAACTTTTCTCCATATTGTTTTCACAACCACAATAGTTTAGTTATTTTATTTTCTTTTGCAATAGTAGTAATTTTGGGTTAGTTGACTAGCAACTAATTCCGCCCACTCCTTCAAAACCGAGATTTTATTTGCTTTCATAAAAATATAAAAATACAAAAAGAATCTTCCTTCACCCTTAGACCTATTAGAGTAGTTTTTCTATCCTAACAAACACTATTCCCTGTGAGAGAACGATCAATCCCCCGTACTTACCACTATCCTATACTACATCGGTCAGGTACACTGCCTGGTGGGGTTGTAAGCCTCTTGAGATCCCTCGAGAGGTAAAACCTGTTGTAAGGTCACAAAACCACGCATCATTTGGCTACTCCAGAAGTAATGGATTTTGGTAAAGAGACTTTTAATCCATTAAATTTTCATAAAAGATTGCTAGGGACTAGCAACAGTTTAGTGTGGGGGATTGATGAGTGCTCAAACACTCATCATTTTTGGTTAATCCGAACTGCAAAAACATCTGAAAACACTCAAAAACGCATCAAAATGCAGAAAATATCCAAGGATCGTGTTTTATATGTCTCAAATGCAAAATGTTTAAAACAGATGAAAAATGAACAAAGTTTGCATAATTGGCAGTTTCAGTCCCCCAACTTTCAAAGATTGGCAAAACTAGTCCCTGGAATTCAAAAATTATGGAGTTTTATCATTCAAGGTCCCTGAAATATTCTAAGTTGTCAAAATTGGTCCTTGAATGAATTTTTGGGCAAATGGCAGAAAAGTTCCCTGAACTTTTGAAATTGACAAAAATGGTCCTTGGGTGTTTTAAAATGGAAAAATTCATAAATGGTCCTTGGGTTTATTAAGCTTGGCATCATTGGTCCTTGTGATAACTTTGGAGGAATGTCACTTTCAGTTCCTCACTTTTGGAAATTGGCAAAATTGGTCCTTGTGATAAATTTACAACATACCAAACGGATCCCTTGTTTACTACTTAGCCCAAAACAAAAATAAACCCATTCCACCCTTTTTGTTATACCAGGCCACCACAAGCCCATCACCCACTTGGCCCATTCCCATTTAAATAATAAACCCAGTACAAAACCGGGCACTGTTACCCCTTCCCCTTCCCCATGAACACAGCAAAACCACCATGGTTTTATTCCTCCCCACATGGCCTCTATAACCCCTAATCCACTTTTCCTACCTAACCAAGCATTAAATGCCCCACCTAAACCACTAAAACTGTCTCAAACGGTTATAAAAGGTTTTTGCCCCAAAATACATTCGAAGGTGGAGATTGAGTTTTAAGCATCTAACGGTTCTAAATGCAAGTGGAATTCACTCAGAGGTCCTCATAAACCCTAGAAGTGCCCTATAAAAGGAAAGAGATGCAGTGTGGAAGACTATCTAGTGTATTTTAGTTTTCTTAGTGTCGAATTAGATAAATTTCAATTTCCAGTGTATGTTTTAGCTTTCAAGTGTTAAATTTAGCTTTCTCAGTGTATTGTGAACCTTTTTCAATAATCAATCTCAAAAGTTTAGTACAAATTCAGTTTATTGCATTTTCAAGTTTTAATTCTCAATTTACTAATATGTTGTTGTAGTGGATGTTAAGGACTTGTTTAGATCACTTAAGCTCCTAGATAGCTTCTGAAAGCTATTAGATATCTTAAAATTCAGTTTAAGTTCAAAAATCAAAAATACCAAAAAAATATATAAAATAGATAAAAAATCAAAAATGTTCAAGAAGATGGTGATCACAGGTGGAGCACAGTGAATATTGGATGGCTGTGGGTTAGAGGCTTCATGGGAAGCCTATAGGAGTTGTTATTGGTCCTTGTTCCTTGGTTTGTGCTTGGAAAACCGTTGTAAGCTATTTTTTTTAGTTTTTGGCATCTACTGTTCTTGTGTTTATAAGTGCTTATTTATATGCTATTTATGTTTAGTTAGTGTATTTCAGTCATATTAGTATTTAAAATTGGTTGTTTGTTCATTAGTCTCCATTGTGCTTACTTTCATTACTTAACTGCCATTAATTAGTTTTATAGTGGTCTTAGGTTGTTGTTGTTGTTATTGGTATTTGTGTGCTTAATTAGTTCTATATCATCATATTATAAACCTGTGAATCCGTATTTTTGCACAAGTCCTTGGAAACATTTGAAAACCTTTAAATCAAGTTTTTAAGGGGTGTTTGGATTAGTAGAATAGGTGGTCTTCAAAGCTGTTGCAGGCGTTATCTTTGGTTCATGCATGATATATTAGGTCACATTAGCTCAATTAAACCATAAAAAACCAGTGTCATTTGAACAAAAGTCAAAATCCCAGTTCATCACCCCTCACAGTTAACTGTGTAGGATTTAGGATCCATAAACCCTCATACCATTGTAAAAGTTGTTGTTTTAACTTAATGTGGTCTTATTTTAGCTTATTGCATCTTTTTCAGTCATCTTAGATCAATCAAAGTTCACCAAAGTCAACTCTTTAGTGTAATATAAAAGTCAAATTTTCAGAAAAAAAGTTTTTGAATAAACTTTGGAATTTCATCTAGGGTTTAATATTTGCTTTTAGGACTTTTGCTTTTAGGATCTTGTTATTTTGCTGCTTGTCTTGTTGATAGTATTTTTCATAATTTTTAGATTGCTTGTTAAACTGCTTATTGAGTCCTTGTTATTTAGTACTTTTCAATAAAGTTGCCCTGCTCACAGTCTTGTTAGACTATTTCATAAGCTTGTAAAATCTTTGATTATAAGCTTGAGCCTGGGCATTTTGCTTCTTTGTGAAGCTTTTCTGGCTTACTTGTTACTTGTATGCTTGTTGTTCCATTAATTGCTTTTTACAACTGCTTATTGTGTTTGATATGTTTGTTCAAGACCATTCCCTACACTGAGTCATCAGTGTAGGTGACCCTTCTTCATAAGCTCCTAAAAAGCTCCCTACTGAGCTTGAGCTTGAGTGGCTTAGCTTTTTGTGAAGTTTAACCACCCACCTTTAAGTTCTAATGCTCATTTTCTTTTTGAAGCTCAATTGCTAGGGCTGCTCCTAGCTTTTAAGTTGTACCATTTCACTGTGTTTGCTAAACATTCAGTATACACAAGGTTTTCATAAGCCTCTCATAAGCTCTATAGTGGGTCCCACCCTAAGAGTTTTGGCTTTTTGGAAAGCCCATCGGCTCATCTTGCTACCTCAGTCCTTAATTTGAGCTTTCCAGCTTATCACATAAGCTTAGATTGCTTTTAGAATTGACTGCAAGGGTGTTTGGTTAACTATGTGACTTGGTAGTGCTTATTTGCTCATTTGAGCTTATCAAGTGTTTGTTTCTTGTTCTTCTCACTCATTTCCAGTCACATAAGTAGTTTGCATCTTTTTCTTTCCTTGGTTTCCAGTTTAATAGCTCATTAGAGCTTTTGATCTTCATTTGAGCCAAAAAGCTCAACTGCTTGTTTCATAAGCTCTCATTTTCCTTATTTTTCAGTTCAACAATTTTTGTTTTTATTAAAGTCTCATCATTCCAGTTGTTAATTAGTTTCATAAAAGAAAAATCACAAAATCATCAATTTAAAAATAGTGATAGCTTCTATTTAAGCCATTTGGCTTATTTTTCAGCTTTTTCAAAAAGCACTTTTCATTTTTATATTTTTCCTAAGTTCCAGTAATATTGTAGTATTTATAGAAAAAGTTTTAGATTTATTACTGTTCATTTAGTATTTATAGTAGTTTAAATTAGTTTTAAATAATTATTAAATAGTAATTAATTAATATTAAATACAAAAATAGTCTAATAAATATATTTTCAGTTCTAAAATTAGTTTTAGGTTATTTTAGATTTTTCTAAATTAATTTTTCATTTATTTAGGATAAATTTCTTATTTAATTATAATTTAGCGTAATTTAGATAATTAATAAATAGTTTTTAATTAATAATAATTAATTTAATAGTCTAATATTTAATTTTCTTTTTCCAATAATTTTATTTTCTTATTAGGTTTGTAAAAATATCATTTTCATACCCGTAGTCTCTTTATTTCATCAGATTCACTTTTTCTCGCGTACGTTAGTACCCGTTTTCAATTTAAACGTACGTTTTTAGGTTTTAGCTCGTTTTTCCTTAATCTAAATTCACGTAATCAATCATATAGCCTTCCTAAGCTATTTCATTTCATAAGTCTCAAATAATTCTCATCATAACCCTTTCCTATGAAAATCACCCGATCACAAGCACGCTTAAGTACAATTCACACCTCGTCGGGACATAACGACCTGGTGATACCCTAAATTACCCGGAAGCATTGACTCTAAGCTATTTGACTTTGTTGACCATTTACTTGGTCAATTTAGGTTGACTGTTTAGAGCCAATCAAGTGTCGCGTTAATAACCGTGCATACATGGGACGAGTTATGACAGATTTGCATATGCCGGGAAGATGTGTTGCGAACATAATAGTCGGATGAGTCAGGAATGTGACGCGAGATAGGTCGAGTACAAGGTACGTCGACGCATACAATTTAAATTCACCTTATACCTTGATATATTAGTCTAAAATAGTTATAGAAATTTTGTTATGCTTGGACAAAATAAACGCACCCTTAACATGATTATTGGCGTTGGTTGTAGCCCAAAATGAATTTTGGTCCAATAACGAGCCAACAACCAAAATTCACTTTTAACAAATATACACGTTCTCAACCAAAACATTTGTACACAGACTGCGGTTGAGCTTTTGACATTATCAAAATCGTTTAACAATTTTTAGACCAAGGTTTAGTTTCCGTAACACAACTCGACAAGGGACGGCTTTAACGAACGTTTTTGAGGTATAAAAAGACTCACCGAGTGGGGTAAACTATCCTTACGCCTCACTCTATTTCGGCTAAGTCAAAGCGACTCAAAACTTGTTAACAACGCCACGACATAAACAAGGCCTCAAGCAATTTAACTACGCATTGCCACAAAACCAAGACGGGTAAGACTTGCCAATACGAGCCATAGTAAAACTGGTTTTCGACTTGTTTAAATTTGCTACCACACAAGGCAAATAACAAAGAGAACTATCATCAACATCATATAATTGATTCCCCAAGAATAATATTTAGCCGATACACCACAAATAGCTTAAAACAAATTTCAGATTCACCAAACCCAAAACATTAAACTGATCCGTACACATACCATTTATCTCGCAACAAATATTTTAACAATAATACTCAAGAAGACTATCAACCCCAAACAGAAA
>LBNU01035439.1:73045-100217 GCA_014162995.1 Artemisia annua
ATATATATATATATTGTTTTAATTTATGTATTTAAAAATGTGTATATATGAAAGAGAATGGGTGATAAATTAAAAGTGAGGGTTTGAAACACAATGGGTAAGTGTGAAATGCCTTCGGTATTCGTTGGGATTTAAGCGAGCCCCGTGTTCTTATTGGATTCTGGTTCATTTTCAATGTGTTTCCGGATAGTCGTGGACGCGATCATTATTGCTTTTGAGTGTGTTTTATAAAAAAAAAAAAAAAAGGAATTATAAAAATACCGTTTTCAGTTTCTGTTCAACGAACGTATGTTTTTGCCATTACTAGGTTTGTGTTGGTTCACGTGCGGTGTTTGGTGCGAGATAACTTCTCGTGTTTGATCAACAATGATCGTAACAGTTAGAAATGACACATTCACATATTCTGATAAAATGATCAATGTAATGTGTTACCGAAAGCTACTGTGTGCGGGTTTGTAGTCCCGAAATAGTTATGCAAGCTCAAGAGTGCTCAGTTTGAATAGTTAGAACATAATAAATTGATATTTATTATTAAAATACTGGTGGAAATTACCGTTTGTCAGAGTATCAAAAACATCTGTTTTTTCTGATCACTAAAAAGCAGTAAGAGACATAAACCTGTTATTGAACTAGATATGATGAGGGTGTCTTAACACCTTTTAGTGTCTCTATTTTTTCTTTTTTATCTTATTATTATTATTATTATTATTATTATTATTATTATTATTATTATTATTATTTATACTCGTTTCATCTTTGTCTTTCATATTGGAAATATTAAATAGAATTATTGCATATCTTTTGTTAGATAGGGAATGTATAAGATAAATATGTGATGATTCGTATTTTGTTCAACTTGGATTCGTTTTCAGACTCATTTATCTCAACTCTAATACGACCCATTTAGTTAATAGTTTTAAAAAATTCAATTTAAACTCTGACACGTTTACTTTTTTAAGATAAAAATGACACTGCATTTTTTGTTGAAAATACCTTTAACTTTTAATTGATTTCATTAAAAAAATTATTTAATAAAGATTATTTCTTGCGCGAATGCAATCGTTTAATGTTTCAATTGTAAAACACTTATAGTTTAACACATTTAGCCATTATTACAAAAACAAATAGTTTTATTTGAGTCATATTCAGATTTCTTAACAACTTATTCAGATTACGATTACGGCTATGTTTGGTGCAAAGCCTTCTGGAGCTTTTTGGAGCAATGAGCGGTGAACAATGAGCTTTTCGCTTTTTAGTGTTCGTTTGGCAAAAGAGCAGTGAGCTTTGCTATTTTTTAGAAAAGCTCATTTTTCCAATGCTTCTTTAAGAAGCTGTGAGCGGTAAGCAGTGAGTTGTGGCCATAGCTCACAGCTATTTTTGCCAAACGTAGCCTAAGATGAATCAGATTCAGACTTTTCAACCACATATTCAGATTCAGATGTGTAAATCAGATTCAGTTTCAGAGCCTCTTAGTAACAAACAACACCTCTAAGTTGTTGCATTATAAAGCGGGATAAATTTTATTTTTATAAACCTGTTAAAAGCATATGTAACATTTTGAAATAAAAAAACGTTACTAATCAATATTTTACATGTGTCGTCAGCAACTTCAGCATTAGCAGAAGCATCAACATCAACATTAGTAGCATCTTCAAGACTAACAACAATAACAACAACAACAACAACAACAACAACAACACCACCTGCACCCACAACAACAATAATACCACCACCAACACCACTCACAACACCACCGCCAACAACAACAACAACAACTTACACAACTTTTTCTTTAATTTAAAGAGGATTTTTAAGATTTTTATGTGTTAAAAAAGTTGGAAAAGGGATCTTAGAAAAACGGGTATTTTCCCACTATAATTTTTTCACCGTTTTAAAATAGATCAAAATGAAATGGAAGGATAGGATATGTTCCTTGATTTTTGAGACTAAGTGATCTTTAGGGATTTCATCTCTTGACAATCAAAACATCATCTTAACTAACGTTTGTTTGTATCATAATTTGGTATAAGTTTGATTGAGAAAGGTGGGGAGAGAAAATATATTAGTATATTAAATGAAGTTTTGTAAAATAATTGAAAATTAAGATTTATATTATTTTGTATATGTAGAAAGAGATTGGTATTGGTACACCCAAAAGTGATATCAATACCATCCTAATTTTATTTTTTAATTTTTTTTTTAATTTTGTTTTTATTATAAAACTGTGAAACAAAAATTATGGAACATAAAATATAAAGTTACAAGTCAAAAGTAGTAACACAAAAATTAAGGAGCATAAATAAAAAAATAGTCTTTTCCGATTAATCAAGTAGGTAAAAAACTGTCAAAATAGTGCGAAACATAAAATATAAATTTGACAAATAAAAAGTAATAATAAAAAACAAAAAATAAGGAACACAAACAATTTAAAACTGTCTTGTCATGTCGATAAACTGACTAATAAAGGGGCGTGTGTATATAAGAATGACTATGGATATAAGTATTGGAATGGGTTTGTAAATCCACCAATGATGGTGGGTATAGAAAATGTCTATTTTTATTGCTTTCATACCCATTTAAAAACATCAAACCTATAAACCAAACAACTATGTTGTGAATGAAAGCATTCATTTATTTTCATATGTTTAAACGAAACGGCCCTTAAAAAAAATAAAGATGTATGGGATAACAATAGTACAACTTATATAAAAAAATAAAAAATAAAAGGAAACATAAAGAATGGATAAAACCTACGGTGTAGAAAAAGTTTAGATGAAAATTTTGATTATTGTCAAATCTCACCACCTAAGATTAGGATTTTAAGGTTGATTACACTACTTGGACCCCACTTATGACTTTCAAACAACAAAAATTAGATATCAATCAATTCTAATTACCAAAAAAACCATCTAACAAACGACTACTAAATGTACGAATAATATAACGTTACGTAAAGCGATGAAACTATACTCGTGCAAAGTGAGTACATTTTTTCTAAACTCAAATAATTTATGTACAGGGTGCTTTTTCATTAGTCTTTTAGGTTGGAGTATTAGATGTCAACACTAGATAGAGGTGGGGTGGTAGTAGACATAGNAAAAGTAATAATAAAAAACAAAAAATAAGGAACACAAACAATTTAAAACTGTCTTGTCATGTCGATAAACTGACTAATAAAGGGGCGTGTGTATATAAGAATGACTATGGATATAAGTATTGGAATGGGTTTGTAAATCCACCAATGATGGTGGGTATAGAAAATGTCTATTTTTTTTGCTTTCATACCCATTTAAAAAAAATCAAACCTATAAACCAAACAACTATGTTGTGAATGAAACCATTCATTTATTTTCATATGTTTAAACGAAACGGCCCTTAAAAAACATAAAGACGTAAGGGATCACAATAGTACAACCTATATAAAAAAATAAAAAATAAAAGGAAACATAAAGAATGGATAAAACCTATGGTGTAGAAAAAGTTTAGATGAAAATTTTGATTATTGTCAAATCTCACCACCTAAGATTAGGATTTTAAGGTTGATTACACTACTTGGACCCCACTTATGACTTTCAAACAACAAAAATTAGATATCAATCAATTCTAATTACCAAAAAAACCATCTAACAAACGACTACTAAATGTACGAATAATATAACGTTACGTAAAGCGATGAAACTATACTCGTGCAAAGTGAGTACATTTTTTCTAAACTCAAATAATTTATGTACAGGGTGCTTTTTCATTAGTCTTTTAGGTTGGAGTATTAGATGTCAACACTAGATAGAGGTGGGTGGTAGTAGACATAGTTGTAAACAGGTAAATACTCCTAACTCCTTCCTTTAGAAACTTGTTGTTAAAGACGTTGAATTTTGAGAAAATCATCAAGTAGGTCAAAAATTAAGTAAAACATGCATCAAGTATTCAAGTGGACAAAATTTCTGGTACAAACATAAATGACCTTTCATTTGTTACATGATAATTTTATAAAGAGGTGTTCATAGATTTGGTTATCAGTTTGTACGGTTTATTTGATTTAGTAAATTCAATTAATTTGTTTTTGGATAAAACCGAAACTCGAAGAACCGAATTCAAATTTGATTAAACAAAAACTTGAATTCGGTTCGGTTTTCGGGTTGACCAATAACCCGAATTACATAATTTATTTTTTATTTTTATTTAATTATATAAATTTTTAGTGCCAAAAATAGATTATAAGATATTTATCTTCGTGTCCGGTTTGCATTTTCTTTACTTAGCTCTTTACGTTTTATTTTTGCATTTATCGTTTGAGTAAGGATCAAATGAGAAATATAACTAAGATTAGAAGAATGAGAAGAAATCACAACCACAAATATTAGATGCACTCACAAAAAATAGATGCATCTCCCTATTATTTCTCCTTCCTTACTTAAAATACATGGCCATAATTGTTTCTCACTCTTCTCATTTCAATAATTCTTCTCACTAGATCCATACTCTTTATCGTTTTACATATATACTTGCATTGAGTTTATGTTTGTATGGGCTGTTGAATATATTGTGTTGATCATATATGTGTCTTGGCATGGTATTTATATTATGTCTATGTTTGTGTTATGGTGACATGCTTTAGTTATTGTAAGACTATGGTTGACAATTTTCATATTACGTCACGCTTGATCGGAAATTTGATACAAAAGTTTTAAGATTTTAAACAAACGCCGAACACACTACTGCAACGCTTTACATCGCAAGTCTTAGGACAAAGACTCAAACTACGTAGGAAACTCGTAGTTCGACAATGATCCATGATATGACATTTCCAGGCGGGTTAATCCAATATGCATCTCCATGAATATATAGGAACTCTGCCAGAACAAGTAAAGTATTTGTATAAAAACAAATAAACACCATGTACTATTCATATTGTGCCCAAACAATATGATCGACTATTGACTTTAGAGCAAACTTATTCATGGTTTTAAACTTGCAAATATAGAACACATAAAGTTGATGATAGATAACTCATATCTATTACTCATTTGCTTCTTAACAACTCCATTAGAGTTATATTAAATTATAATAAGCTATCCATGGCTTTAATATTGGCGAAATGGCATTGTACTCAAGTATACCGATTGCAACTCAGAATATGCTAATACTGACATTATTTTCATTTTCAAAACAGAAGATTTTTCAACATGGGGAATCTTTATTTTATGCAAATTTGAATTCGGTTAATCAAATATACCGATTGCAGCTCGATGTTTAATCAAACATAAAATTAATTTTTCAACATGGGGAATCTTTCGTATCCGCTATGCTCGATGATTCCTCTGATGGGTTACTCAAATATACATACTGAAGACTGAAGAGTCGTGTAGAGGTGCACGAACAGCTAGATATACACCTACGGAGTTCATGAAAGAAAGCTGTAACTCTCTCTTACTCTTCTTCTGACATCGTCATTGTGTTGTAACGGTTTCAGCCCATGTTTTAAAATAAATTCCAATCTGTCTGCTACAGGACTGGAAGTGTATGCTGCTTTCCCTGAATTGCGCTTATGTTTGATGTTGCTACGAGCTTCAGTCGATTGTTTGGTGCTGGTAGAGAGATGATTTATTTCTAGTTTTCTACTACTCTCCATCAAAAGCAGAACCATGCCAAATCTGAAAGGGTAAGCATGTGAGCTTGACTTCTTACGTTAAACTATATAATTTTTATTGCTTTCATACCCATTTAAAAACATCAAACCTATAAACCAAACAACTATGTTGTGAATGAAAGCATTCATTTATTTTCATATGTTTAAACGAAACGGCCCTTAAAAAAAATAAAGATGTATGGGATAACAATAGTACAACTTATATAAAAAAATAAAAAATAAAAGGAAACATAAAGAATGGATAAAACCTACGGTGTAGAAAAAGTTTAGATGAAAATTTTGATTATTGTCAAATCTCACCACCTAAGATTAGGATTTTAAGGTTGATTACACTACTTGGACCCCACTTATGACTTTCAAACAACAAAAATTAGATATCAATCAATTCTAATTACCAAAAAAACCATCTAACAAACGACTACTAAATGTACGAATAATATAACGTTACGTAAAGCGATGAAACTATACTCGTGCAAAGTGAGTACATTTTTTCTAAACTCAAATAATTTATGTACAGGGTGCTTTTTCATTAGTCTTTTAGGTTGGAGTATTAGATGTCAACACTAGATAGAGGTGGGGTGGTAGTAGACATAGTTGTAAACAGTTAAATACTCCTAAGTCCTAACTCCTTCCTTTTGAAACTTCTTGTTAAAGACGTTGAATTTTGAGAAAATCATCAAGTAGGTCAAAAATTAAGTAAAACATGCATCAAGTGGACAAAATTTCTGGTACAAACATAAATGACCTTTCATTTGTTACATGATAATTTTATAAAGAGGTGTTCATAGATTTGGTTATCAGTTTGTACGGTTTATTTGATTTAGTAAATTCAATTAACTTTTTTTTTGGATAAAACCGAAACTCGAAGAACCGAATTCAAATTTGATTAAACAAAAACTTGAATTCGGTTCGGTTTTCGGGTTGACCAATAACCCGAATTACATAATTTATTTTTTATTTTTATTTAATTATATAAATTTTTAGTGCCAAAAATAGATTATAAGATATTTATCTTCGTGTCCGGTTTGCATTTTCTTTACTTAGCTCTTCACGTTTTATTCTTGCATTTATCGTTTTACATATATACTTACATTGAGTTTATGTTTGTATGGCCTGTTGAATATATTGTGTTGATCATATATGTGTCATGGCATGGTATTTATATTATGTCTATGTTTGTGTTATGGTGACGTGCTTTAGTTATTGTAAGACTATGGTTGACATTTCATATTACATCACGCTTGATCGGAAATTTGATACAAAAGTTTTAAGATTTTAAACAAACGCCGAACACACTACTGCAACGCTATACATCGCAAGTCTTAGGACAAAGACTCAAACTACGTAGGAAACTCGTAGTTCGACAATGATCCATGATATGACATTTCCAGGCGGGTTAATCCAATATGCATCTCCATGAATATATAGGAACTCTGGCCAGAACAAGTAAAGTATTTGTATAAAAACAAATAAACACCATGTACTATTCATATTGTGCCCAAACAATATGATCGACTATTGACTTTAGAGCAAACTTATTCATGGGTTTAAACTTGCAAATATAGAACACATAAAGTTGATGATAGATAACTCATATCTATTACTCATTTGCTTCTTAACAACTCCATTAGAGTTATATTAAATTATAATAAGCTATCCATGGCTTTAATATTGGCGAAATGGCATTGTACTCAAGTATACCGATTGCAACTCAGAATATGCTAATACTGACATTATTTTCATTTTCAGCCCATGTTTTAAAATAAATTCCAATCTGTCTTCTACAGGACTGGAAGTGTATGCTGCTTTCCCTCAATTGCGCTTATGTTTGATGTTGCTACGAGCTTCAGTCGATTGTTTGGTGCTGGTAGAGAGATGATTTATTTCTACTACTCTCCATCAAAAGCAGAACCATGCCAAATCTGAAAGGGTAAGCATGTGAGCTTGACTTCTTACGTTAAACTATATGTAGTTAAGCAAATATGCATATGATATGATTTCCTATTTGCATTCTTTACGGATACTTTGTTTTTAAGCAAATCACACAGACACATTTTTGCATGCCTAACAAAATGCAAATGTACGCATCTATTTATATAATGGTACCTCTTTCGTCTGTAATTCGAAATCCAACTACTCTTTTACACCCATCATTCTATTTATAGGGTGTTTGGGGTTGGTTTTGGGACCAATTATCTGATTATGGCGTTTCGAAAATGCAATAATAAGTGCAAACACTCTCTATATTGTCAACAGGCTGCTTGGAACAGATTTAACTCGGAAGGAAAGACCGATTAATTTTCTGGCAGACGTTTGATTTTGCTGTACGTTTTGTTGGTGTAAAGATCATGATACAACCCGGTGGACAAACTTTGGAGATCAATTTGACATCTATGCTGTCATGAAAACGACAACAATGGCTAGACAAGTCGGTTACAATGTTGCCCAATTTTCGTATAAGCGGTTCTTGAATTGATACTTCTGATTCTTATTCAGGTTCCATTCAGTATCATAACTAAACCATTGGAGTTTTTCTATATACCATTAATTTATCTAGCCTAATTGAGTTGGTTTATAACAAATGCAACCTGTATTCAAAAAACGTAAAAAAGGTACAGTCAATAAATCTAGAAAAAGTTAATAAGATTTGGTAAGAAAATTTAAGGTTAGTAACTAGATTGTCTACTTATGTATTATCAATGGATTGGAAAAACCATGTATATTAATGATGACGTATAGTCTTCACTCGGGTCACGGACCCGATTAGTAAACAATACTAACACTTAAGCCCACCACAAGCGGGCCGCTATAACAATAACTGGACTACCAGTTAGAGGGTTTGGGCCCACAAGGCCCAAGCCCAAAGTTATTAATGGATTAGATACGGGATATCTCCTAAATAAAGGAGATATACACCAAATATCCGATATCGGCCAATAGGCCGAAGAGTGAGGAGCACGAAACCTTATCGGTTACGTGTATATAAATAGGGCATCATAGCTCTCGTCTAAGGTACGATTTACAAAACCCTAAACTCTTCACAACCCTAAATTCGATTACTTACTCTCACGCCGGAGGATAATCGGGGGAGACAATCCCTCGATAAGCCTAACGGTGTTTGTTGCTTTCATAGTGCGCATGTCCCCAAGCATTATCATCTAATTGATACGAGAATAGGAACCCAAACAAGGAACGCCCAACTTTTGTATCAACAAGTGGCGCCATCCGTGGGACCCTACACTAAGAACTAGGATGACGAAACACAAAAACACAAGCCAGCGGACTCCGCAGATGGACAAAACACGCGGTGACCCTCCAAGGAGGAACTACCCGGATCTGACCCTTAGGCAAACCACTGGGATAACCAGTGCGCCTGGTCACCAAGAATTGGAATCAACCCCAATCATCCCAACAGTGGAGTTGCCCGCTGCAACAACTCAAACCACCACGGTGGTCCCAAACAATGAGGATCTTCAGGGTACTCTCTTTACCACTCCTCACCAGACGGCAACTGCTGTGGACAACACAGCACCGCCTGGCGCACCTGACAAAGAGAGGATGATTAATTTAGAAGAAAACATTACTGCGCTGGAAGAAGATACTCAAGAAGCAATGTTAAAAAATTTCGTATCACGAAATTTTGATACATTGAATAATCTCCTGCAAGAGGAGTCAAGAAGACGGTCGAGTCATAACTTACACGCTCGGCTTAACTTCAATGGAACATCTCCACCGCGTTACCTAGAGCGCGAGCATAATGAGAGGCGCACCGATGTCCACTCTAGACTCGGTACACCGTCTAATTCGCAGTACTCGGAGGAATACGAGGGTAATGGGCGACGCACACCCGTTTTCTCTAGGCTAGGTAGTCGCAGAGTCCACGATAGAGTCGGACCACGGCGCTCACCAAGCGAAGGCTCTTCTAGATCTGGAAGCAGAAGAGCTTACGACAAATCTGGGAAACGATTTTCCCCAAGTGAAAGCCCTTCTAGCTCAGACTCCGATGAAAAACGGCGCAAACGCCGTAAAAGAAGCGATTCTTCCTCAAGCAGTTCCTCGGACAACGAGGATAAAGAAACGGGACACTGGAAGTCCAGAGGAAGACGTCGCGAGGAAGAGGACGAGGACATATCCCTTCCTTGGCGTCCCCAAAAGGTTGATGCGTTCTTAAAGCGCATCAGCGATTATTCAGACAACAAGAAAAGGCGCATGCCTTCCAATGTTAAAACATATGATGGAACGGGTGACCCTGATGATCACCTAAAAATTTTCGAATCCGCTGCTGGCATCGAAAACTGGCCACAACCTGTGTGGTGCCATATGTTTAATTCCACATTGGTAGGGAATGCGCGAACTTGGTTTAGCAAACTTCCACGAAGAAGTATAAAAGGGTATGAAGAGTTGCGGAAAGCATTCCGCTTGAACTTCACACAAAGAAAGAAGTGCGCTAAGGACCCAGTATAATTGGCCAGGATTAAACAGCGCCAAGGAGAGTCCACGAGCGCCTTCATGGAGCGCTTCAAAGACGAATGCATACACGTCAAGGCGTGTCCGGAAATACTAAAAATTTCAGGATTCATGAATGCGATCAACAACCAAGAACTTATCAAAAAATTAAATGATAAAGTTCCCCAAACCTTCGACGAACTAATGAAGCACACAAGGTCTTTCATTCAAGGAGAAGCCGCCATCGCGGATAGCAAGAAAGCATATTCGAACTACAAGCCGCAAGAACAGTCAAGGAGACAATCCAATGACCATGGCGGCAATCGTAACAAAAGCTATCGCAATGATGGAGGCGCACGGGGGAACGACAAGTTTACCCCACTGACAAAAACTCCTAGAGAGATATTCGCAACAGAGGGAGCAAATTTTCCTAAACCCCCACCAATGCGCACTCCAGAAGGAAAGCGCATAGGGAATGGGTACTGCGACTATCATGGACAGAAAGGCCACACAACGAATGAGTGTGTCCAGCTTCGCCAACTAATTGATAAATTAGTAAAAGAGGGCAGGATGGACCACTTAGTCAAGAACATTAAAGAAGGGAAGGATAAGCAAAGAACCGGAGATAAAAAAGAACCACCTAAAGACAAGGCAGACACAATTTACATGATACAATCATGGCAGCGCAAAGTCAAGCAAAAGGTCAGCCAGAGGTTCTCTCCTAACGACGAAATTTCCTTCCCAAAGTTGACTGCGGACAACGCAGTGGCGGAGCCACTCACCATTGAAATATATGCGGGAGGTCACAATATCCACCGTATGTACGTTGATGGAGGAGCATCTGCGGAAATAATGTATGAACATTGTTTCAAGAGACTACGGCCGGAGATACAAAGCCAATTGATCCCCGCCACATCATCGTTAACAGGCTTCACGGGAGAAAAGATATGGCCAATAGGACAACTACGGCTACTAGTTACGGTCGGTAACAAGGAGCACTCCACAAAAGCATGGATGAACTTCATGGTGATTAGATCTCCCTCGCCATACAATGGCATTATCGGAAGATCAGGAATATCAGCCGTACGCGCAGTACCATCCACGGCACATGGAATGCTCAAATTCCCAGTAGAAGGCGGCATTGTCACCCTTTACAACAACGCTGTACCTCCCGAGGAATGTAATACAGTTACATGCGAAGCAACGAACACTCCGGAACATGGCACAGCCAAAATCCCAAACTTGAAAGTGGCAATACACCCTGATTACCCTGAACAACAGGTGTCAATTGGAGGTTCGCTGTCAGATAAAGGGAAAACAGCTGTGTGCGCACTCCTGCAGAAAAACCTGGATGTCTTCGCATGGGAACCAAAGCATATGACTGGCGTACCTAGGTCAATCTCAGAGCACAAGCTACAAATCCGACAAGGATATCCGCCAATAAGGCAGAAGAAGCGTGGCCAGGCCCCAGAGCGCGCGAAAGCCATCCTGGAGGAAGTACACAAGCTTGTGGACGCAGGTATTATGCGAGAAGTCTACTACCATGATTGGTTGTCTAATCCAGTCATGGTAAAAAAGAGCGATGGCAGTTGGCGAATGTGCGTGGACTTCACGGACCTCAACAAAGCATGCCCTCAGGACTGCTACCCACTACCAGAAATAGACTGGAAGGTAGAATCCTTATGTGGATATCCTTTCAAATGCTTCTTGGACGCATACAAAGGATACCACCAAATCCAAATGGCTAAGGAAGATGAGGAGAAAACAGCATTCCATACGAGCCAAGGCGTCTATTGTTACACAAAGATGCCTTTCGGGCTAAAGAATGCGGGAGCTACCTACCAGCGCTTGGTAGATAATGCATTCGAAAAGCAAGTGGGTCGCAACTTGGAGGTCTACGTTGATGATCTGGTTATAAAAAGCCATACTGAAGATGAAGTAGTGCGCGATATTGAAGAAACATTCAAAACACTACGGAAAATCAATATGAAGCTAAATCCTAAGAAGTGCACTTTTGGCGCTACAGAAGGCATGTTCCTAGGATACTTAATAGAACCAGATGGCATCAAGCCATGCCCTGAAAAGACTGAAGCAGTCATACAACTTCCTTCACCGCGTACGCTAAAGGAAGTCCAATCCTTGAATGGAAAATTGGCCGGTCTAAACAGATTCCTATCCAAGTCAGCGGACAAGTCACTACCACTATTTAAAACACTCAAGAAGTGCACAAAAAAGGGAGACTTTCGCTGGACTACCGAAGCAGAGGAAGCGTTTCAACAGCTCAAACAAACAATAGCAGCGCTCCCCAAGCTAGTTGCACCCCGACCAGGGGAGGAGTTGATAATGTACTTATCCGCAACTCATGGGGCAGTAAGCGCAGTATTATTGACGGATAGGAACTCAGTACAAACACCTGTATACTTTGTCAGCAAGGCGCTCAAGAAAACGGAGATTAACTACAGCCCAATGGAAAAGTTAGTACTGGCACTGGTATTCGCAGCCAAGAGATTGCGCAGATACTTTCAGGCACACCCCATAGTGGTGATCACCGACCAACCCATAAAGCAAGTCATCTCCAAACCAGACGCGTCAGGCCGATTACAGAAGTGGAGTGTACTACTAGGAGAACATAACATCTCCTACAGACCGCGCACCGCAGTCAAAGGACAAATACTCGCGGATTTTATCATCGAAAAGCCAGAAAGCGAGGATATAACTCAACCACCCAAGGTGGAACTACAAGAACCATGGATCCTGTTTACGGACGGATCTTCATGCGTAGATGGCTCAGGCGCAGGGCTCATTCTTACCAATCCAGAAGGAATGGAATTTACATATGCCTTGCGTTTTGAATTCACTGCCACGAACAACGAGGCAGAATACGAAGCCCTAATCGCTGGACTACGAATCGCAACACGAATGGGTGTACGCAACCTAGAAGCAAACGTAGATTCCCGTTTAGTGGCCAATCAAGTGTCCGGAGAATACGAGGCTAAGGAGGAGAACATGATCCAATACCTTGAAAAAACAAAATCCTTAATCCAAGGATTTGACAGATTCACAATAACACAAGTCCCCAGAGGGGAGAACAAGAAAGCAGACGCATTGAGCAAAATTGCGTCTACAAGTTTCGCACATCTGTCAAAACAAGTATTGGTCGAAATCCTAAAAGACAAGTCAATCTCCGAGATGGAAGTATCCACAGTTATAGAAGAAGAAGGCCCTACATGGATGACCCCTATTGTGGACTTCATCAGCAAGGGTATATTACCCCAAGAACAGAAAGAAGCTCGACGAATACGGCGCACAGCGCAGCGATTCGAGCTTAGAGATGGCGTCTTATACAGGCGCTCATTCTTACAACCATGGCTTCGGTGTGTGGGACCCCTTCAGGCAGATTACGTACTTCGAGAGATCCACGCTGGTTCATGCAGTATGCACTCAGGACCACGGTCTGTTGTGGCGCGAGCGCTAAGGTCAGGATACTACTGGCCCACTATGCACCGAGATGCACGAGACTTGGTACGCAAATGCAGCGACTGCCAAGTTCACAGACCTATCCCGCGCCGTCCACAGCATGAATTAACACCGATAACATCACCATGGCCATTCTACAAATGGGGAATAGACATCGCTGGACCATTCCCTGTTGCCGCGGGTGGATTGAAATTCCTCATTGTGGCAATAGATTACTTCACCAAGTGGATTGAAGCAAAAGCAGTGGCTACAATCACGGGCAACCAAGTCAAGCGATTCGTATGGGATAACATCGTATGTCGCTTTGGATTACCTGGTGAAATCATCTCAGATAACGGAAAACAATTCCGTGACAATCCGTTCAAAGATTGGTGCGAACAGCTGAACATCAAGCAACACTTCGCGTCAGTAACTCACCCACAAACAAATGGTCTGGTTGAACGCGCGAATAGAAGCCTGGGCGAAGGAATCAAAGCGCGTCTGGACAGACACAAAGGAAGATGGGTAGAAGAACTGTCACATGTTCTCTGGGCGCACCGAACTACTATCAAGGTTAGCAACGGAGACACTCCCTTCTCTTTGGTCTATGGAACAGAAGCTGTCATACCAGCTGAAATTGGAATGCCAACTATCCGTACTGCGGAAGTTAATTCTGCTACCAATGATGATGAGCGGCGTATAGACTTAGATCTATTGGAAGAGCGACGTGAACGCGCAGCAATACGCGAAGAAAAAGCCAAGTCAAGAATGAAAGGGTACTACGATGCCAAAGTGCGCAGCACTTCATTCAGACCAGGTGACTTCGTATACCGCGAAAACGACTCAAGCCGCGCAGAAGACACTGGAAAGCTAGGACCAAAGTGGGAAGGACCTTACGAGGTCATTGAAGCACTTGGAAATGGAGCGTACAAGCTACGCGGTAAAGATGGACACGAGCTACAACGAACGTGGAACGTTCGCAACCTTAAGCGATGCTATCTTTAGAATAGGCTATGGCCCAGCATGGACACTCAAGCACTTTAGAAAGTGCCCCAATAAAGATTCATGTAACTTTATTTTTTGAGTCTTATCTAGATAAGTATTTTTTTTTACAAACTTGCAAGTATTAATAAAACATTCGCGGTTTCTAGCTAACTCTGCGACAAAATTTCTTTACATTGTTATTTAAATACTGTTTATATTTCAATGTGTTGGTCACGTTACCTTTAGCCTACATGGCGTGCATGCACTAATTAATACCCACACTGGTAAAAAGGATGAGTCAACCTACTAAACAACTCGTTGAGTAAGAGGGTTGCAAACCCATCAACTTTGGATCACGCATCCTTCTTAAACACCTTGCGCTCAAGACGTTGGCGCAAGTTCCTTGCGCAATCCCACGATGGATGCACAACAGGGCACACTGTGCGCGTTTAACAACTTGGGAAATCAAGACTCTTGATTCTTTAAAATAAAATACGACAAGTAGACTTATAAAAATTCATAGATGACTATGATTTCTTTTTCCTTTAACTAAGTTAGTAGATTCCATACACGACTATGGTCAATACTTAAGGAAATTCATACATATTTATGACTTTTCTTAAATACACTTAGACACTCAAAGATCTCTTCACGCGAGGATACATGAGTTATACGCGAACTACGAGTTCAAAAACATAAGTACTTGGAAAGTATAAATACACTAAGTACAAAAAGAACTTCATATATAAATAGCAAGTTCCTACAAAAATTGGTTCAAAACAAAGAACTAAGTACAAAATGGCTATATGCTAGATGTACGCCTCAGCTGGCTGGAGCCTCCACTCAAAGCCGCTTCCTTTGCATCCTTGAGTCGCTGCAACAACTCTGCATCATCAGGGGAAACGGTGGCCACGGTGACAGGTACACCGTCGGTGCTAGGCAGATGCGCAGCGCCTATGCCGTACAGAATGGCCTTCCCTTTCACGCCTTTTTTCCTTGCGGCCCTGGATACATGAGCATTTAGAGACCTTTGCAAAGAAATCTCCTTCTCAAGACGGAAGGGATTCAAGATATCACGAGGCTGAGCAAAGATTGGTACCTTCAGTTGCGCCACGTCAGGCTTCAAGTAGAAGTCCAACTGCTTATCTGCGCCATCCTGCAAATGCCTTGGAAGAGTGAGCCCCGCCATAATCACATTGATGGGCTCATCCTGATCACGCTCCAGACGCGCGATGTGTGGAAGCTCAAGCTTCTTTAACTCTTCCATAGCAGCGAAGAGCTCAGCAGGGGCATCCACCTTGTACTCCGGAACCTCGGCAAGCGGCACAGTCAATAACTTAGCCTCAGCAAGCTTGCTTGCGGCCAAGGTCTTGCCGTGCGCAATAGCGCGGTCCACCACCTTCCCGAATGCTGTGGTGACCTCTGGATGCTCCAGCGTACACATGGCAGCCAGTCGCAGCCCATGGCTGATCAACCACCTACAAAATAACACAAGTGTTAGTAGGATACAAAGTACAAATATATACAAGTTATAAAGGAAAGTAGAAGAAACATTTACCTGCGCTCAGCCACAGACTGAACCATATGCGGGTATAGCTCCTCATCATACTCGATGCTGAGCTTGCGAAGCTTCTCTTCTTGCATCTTCAGCGCAAGCTCCACCCGACTACGGAACTCCTCAATGTTGGCAAAGTGCTTGCTTCTATTCTGTTGCAAGTACTTCAGCGCCCACAAAGAGTTAACCCTCTGATGGTCTGCAGCAGCACGCTCCTGCTCCAACTCAGCCATCACGGCCAACTTCCCCTCCGCCAGCCTTTGCGCAGATGCCTCTGCGCGCTCCAGTTTAGCCTTGGAGCTCAGCTGCTCAGCTTTAGAGCTTGCTAATTCAGCCTGCACAGCTGCTAACTGCGCCTTCAGGCTGGTAACCTCCTCCTCAAACTGGGAGGAGCGGCTACTTTCAACAGAGTAGCTCGCCCTGGCTTGCGCCACCAACTCGGATTGGCGCGCAGTGATGGAGGCCAGCTCCTCCATCACAGAGTCAAACGACCTTGACTCCTCTCCAATATCCCTCGGTGAGTGCGCCTCATCCAGAAAAGGGCTCACCTTGGGTGACGCACTTCCATCTCGTGCGCCAGTGTCCTCCACATGTTGTTCACTGTACACAACATCAGGAAAAAGTGTTAGCATACGAAGACAATTCAACATACACAAAATCCTAAGTGATTACTAACAAGTACTTACGTGTGGGGAGGAGATGAGGGCACGTCCTTCTCAATCTCAGTCATGGACGCGTCTCCCCCAGACTTCTCAGCATCCTCACTACGGACAAGAAGAAACAAAGTTAGAATAAACTATAACTTAGCGAAAGTTTATAACAAATAAACAAGTTACTTACCCCATCTCCAACTCAGCAAAAGATGGACCCTCCTCAGCCTCAGACCGCGCCTTCTTGGATGACCCCTCGCCATCACCACTAGACGCCCTCTTGCGCCTCAACTGGAGACCCTCCTCCATTTCTTCATCAGACTCTCCCAAGTCGACGTACGCTATGTTCACAGAATTGGGAGGAGGCTGCGCAACATCGGGTCCCTGCTGCGCAGGAGGAGCCACCTCCTGTAATGGCGCGACTACCGCCGCAGCAGGGGAGCCCTCAGGCTCCGGAACAATCAGGTCCACGACGCGTCCCGCCGTCGCCTGCAAAATGGGCGTCTCACCCTCTCTCAGGGGACGCACTCCAATGGTCACCGATTTGGGCATCTCCAAATTGACAACGCCAAACAGATCCATCTCTGCGCAAAAACAATAGAAAGGAAAAAATGTTACATAAAGTATGGAAAATGAAGAAGGCTTACGCTACTAGCGACAGAAAGAAGGAAGGATGAGCACCCACCCGTTCCATCCACATCCACAAATGTGGGAACCTCCGTCGCAGGCTCGAAGTAGTTGCGACTGATGCCCATATGCACCAGGAACTCTTCCGGATATGGTCTGATGTGGAGGCGGTTAGCATTAATGACAGCCGCATGGTCCGGGTCGTACCACGTGTCGAGGGGGCGCTCATCCTTTGGCAACGAAAGGCGGGTGTGGAACGGGAAATCAGATGGAAAGACGGCGGCGTCAATCCAAAAGAATTTCTCTCTCCAGTCCCTAAGTTTATCTACCTTCTTCACATAGCACTGCAGCTCACCTATGCGCTTAGAGAAGGTAACCCACCCATTTAACCACGACGCGCGATAGAACGCGCGAAATAAGTGGAGGGTGGGGGGAATCGCTAATAAGCGACAGTTCACCTCAAAATTGGAAATCTTCCCAGCGCCTATACAGTGCAACTGGGAGATATGGAGCTCGTAGTAGTTGAGTATCTGACTCAAGAGCACGGTTATGGGTACGCGCTGGTTCGCCCACTCGAAGAAGCGCGTATATACCCCTACCTTCCCTTCGGGGAAGTCCGCAATGGTGTCGTTAGGACCTGGCACCTCTGGGTGCAGATCCAAAGGAATAAAATAATCCGAGGTGAACTGCGTCAGTTCATCCTCGGTTATGTCGGCGGTGCAATCACTCAGTTGAAGAACCATGTTCGTGTTTAAGAAAGGGCGCACGCGCTAATTACCTAGCGTATAAAAGTAGGGTTGCAAAGGAGGCTTAGAAGCTTTGAAAATGGAGATAAAACGCTTTTACTGTGATAATCACAGTAAAAGTGGAGAGGGGGTTATATAGTTTTCTCACCCACCACAGATAACTGACACGTGGATCCCACTAACTCGAATCGTGTGGCTGGGAGTTGTAACAGTACAGGACACGTGGATAGCCTCTCCACTTCCCGAGGTACTCGAATTGCACTTTTTTGGACTAGGTGCATTACACGCGTATTTTGGCGGTTTAACTTCGAATTCTTCCCGCGCACGCGTTGGGAATAATTTTGACACGGTTTAAGTCTAGCATCCGCAGGTTTTACCCTGCGCACACTAGACTGGGGGGACATGATGACGTATAGTCTCCACTCGGGTCACGGACCCGATTAGTAAACAATACTAACACTTAAGCCCACCACAAGCGGGCCGCTATAACAATAACTGGACTACCAGTTAGAGGGTTTGGGCTCACAAGGCCCAAGCCCAAAGTTATTAATGGATTAGATACGGGATATCTCATAAATAAAGGAGATATACACCAAATATCCGAGATCGGCCAATAGGCCGAAGAGTGAGGAGCACGAAACCTTATCGGTTACGTATATATAAATAGGGCATCATAGCTCTCGTCTAAGGTACGATTTACAAAACCCTAAACTTTTCACAACCCTAAATTCGATTACTTACTCTCACGCCGGAGGATAATCGGGGGAGACAATCCCTCGATAAGCCTAACGGTGTTTGTTGCTTTCATAGTGCGCAGGTCCCCAAGCATTATCATCTAATTGATACGAGAACAGGAACCCAAACAAGGAACGCCCAACTTTTGTATCAACAATTAATATTTTAGATAATGTATCAGCAAAAGGAACAAATAATATTGGTGTGAAATGGGTCATTATGCCAAAAACTAATTAACAGTGGCTTTTTGGGGAGTTTCAAAGGGCATGAAATAAACGGCTTTTCGGTTGCCGATGGACTGCCATTTAGGCTTTTTGATAAGGCCTTTTTCCCTATTCACCCCGACGGTACAACCATGTGTATCCCATTCACCCCAAAAAAAAATTTTTCCCTCTTCACCCCAGGGGCGACTCTCTCTCAAAAATTCTTGGGCAACTTTCACAAATTTGGGACAAGTGTCCCTATGATTGGGCCCACGTTGCACTTACATAGTACTAGTTAACCAAGCTATTTCTTAGGCGACTGGGCCCACATTTTTTGGGCGACTTGGCTTTTTTTACTTTTAATTAACTACATTTTTGGTCTTTGTAATTTGCTTGATATTTCATTTTTGATCCTTGTTGTTTATTATTATTATTATTAATATACACAAACACAAACATAAACATAAACATATACAAAGATTAAAACATTAATCATCAAAAACCCAGATGATGCTTCTTTACACAACCACTGAGACCAAGGAAAAGAAAAGACCCCACGTTTTTGAAAAATCAAAAACCACTTTAATAAAAACCACTTTTGGTTTTTCCCATCACTTTTGGTCAAACTCAAAAATTTCTTTTGGACAAACTAATAATAAACCACAAGAAAAATACAAAATACAAATC
Source organism: Artemisia annua (assembly GCA_014162995.1). NCBI lineage: Eukaryota > Viridiplantae > Streptophyta > Magnoliopsida > Asterales > Asteraceae > Artemisia > Artemisia annua. The sequence continues at coordinate 92,782 of LBNU01035439.1, forward strand.
TTTGAGTTTTTCCCATCACCATGAAACGTTTTTCAGAACTTTCAACCCAAAAACCACTTTTGGTCACAACCACCAACGAAACCATATTGAACAAAACTGTCACAACTTACAACCACTGAGACCCACCACCACCCTTTCCATCGACGAAATCCCTCGACCACCAAGACCCGCCACCTCCGAGACCCACCACCACAGCAAAAAAACATCTACACCAAGCAAGTTTTAATTTTATTTTTCATATTTTGAGTCTTTTTTGAAAGTTTCTTTTATAGATCAATATTTATTTTATAGATCTATGTATTATAGTTTTGTAGATCCGAGTTCTTAACTGATTATTCCACGATCCACGATCCAAGATCCACGCCATCGTCATAAAAAAAAAAAGATATCAGGTTTGGACAAACTCAAAGATTTCTTTTGCTCTTCCTTGTTCTATACCGAATACATATGATGGTGGTGGTGCGAGACAGATGGTTTCATGGTGATGGTGGTGGTGGGAGACAGATGGTTTCATGGTGGTGGTGGCTGTGACCCTGCGATTGTGGTGGTTTCAATTTTAGTGAGAGAAAAAGAAAATAAATATTAAAAAATTTGAGTTGTGTATGTGTTTTTTAGGTGAAGAAAAAGATAGGCCTAAATCCATAATAAAGCATCATACTTGTCACAAAAAGCTGTTCTGGGTAGCGTACTTTTTTTTTTCCTTGTTGGTGGGTCAAACTCAACTTTTTTGTTCACAAGTGAGTATTTTTCCACCCCCTCATCCGGTTACCGGTCATTTCAAGCTTTTTGTTAACCACCTACCGCTCATAATGAACCAGCTTTTTGTTAACCACCTACCACTCATAATGAACCAACTTCACCTCCACCATTTCCCATTTCACCAACTGCCATACCACGACCCGCCAACCCACCCAGCATACCAACATCACCTCCACCATCTGGCACCTCACCACCCGCCAGTCCACTTCCTTTCCCCATCCCCCCAACTCCATCATCTCCTATTCCTGGTATCACTCCATCCATCGCACCAACACCAGCTCCATTACCCGGTAATCCCATCACTCCAAACATTGCACCCCCTAACGTTGCTCCATTACTTCCTCCAACACCCGCCAACCCACCCACTGTACCTTCATCACCCCCACCAATCCACTCCCAGCAATTAGTCCAGCAAAGCTCATGGACCTAGCACCCGTCAATCCACCCCCAGCAATTAGTTAATCTTTTTTAATCTTGAAAGTATAATCACAAAAAAAATATAAATAAAAGGTGTTATTTGCTAAGTTATTTAATGTTCAGAACTACCACTATTGCTAAGTTATTGGTGGAAACAAACGAATGAAATAAATATAGGAAAAGGTAAAGGATTTAAATGACTTGAAGTTTGGGTAGTGAGGATTAAGTGATAATAAGTTGGATTTATGTTTTTGTACTGGAAAAGGTAAAAGAAAAAATAAAAACAAAAAAAATCGGATGACAAAACCGGATGACATGGCGTTTAACCTAGAGTTGGCTGTAAAATACTCACTTGTGAACAAAAAAGTCGAGTTTGACCCACCAACAAGGAAAAAAAAAAGTACGCTACCCAGAACAGCTTTTTGTGACAAGTATGATGCTTTATTATGGATTTAGGCCAATAAGATAAAATGTGTGTGGTAGGTGATTTTGGCTGAGAAATGTGTAAAAGTTGTGGTGATGTTTTTTTTTTTTTTGTGTGTGTTAATTAGTTATAAAAAAAAGAAAGAATGTGTGTGACAAAAGTTAAACCATAAGGACTAAAAATGTATTATTTTAAAAGAGTATACTTTTTCACAAAAAAGTAAAAAAAGCCAAGTCGCCCAAAAAATGTGGGCCCAGTCGCCCAAGAAATAGCTTGGTTAACTAGTACTATGTAAGTGCAACGTGGGCCCAATCATAGGGACACTTGTCCCAAATTTGTGAAAGTTGCCCAAGAATTTTTGAGAGAGAGTCGCCCCTAGGGTGAAGAGGGAAAAAAATTTTTTTTGGGGTGAATGGGGTACACATGGTTGTACCGTCGGGGTGAATAGGGAAAAAGGCCTTTTGATAATACAATCTTTGGATGTGTCACACTGTCACGTCGATTTATTAACAAAAAGCGATATGAAAGTGTTAATGTAACTAGATAACAGATGCAAAGCTTCAGTATGAAAATATGTTCTAATTTTTAAAGTATCATTGATTGATGTTTCTGAAAATTCCATTCAGATTGTTGGGTATTTATACAATTGCTTATTTTTTTGCAGGTTTAGTTCATTCACAGCATCAATATTTGTTTGTTTCAAAGGAACGATTTGTTAGGCATCATCAACACCAGGTGAGATGTTTTGCAGGTTTACGTAATTTGTGTCTTAATTTCGTTCAAACCTTTATCTGTTTTGCAGTTTTTATACAAACATACTGTATATGATAAGTTATAAAAATGCCTTTGCAATTATTCGTAAAATATCTGTAAGACTACATTCCCAATTCCATTCATACATTCTATGTCCACCTCTACCATGACTAAATAGGCTTTACAGTTGTGTTTGTTATTGAACATGTTGGAGAATTTTGGATGAGGCACACACAACCTATAAAAGTACTTTGCTACTTGATATATAGTTGGTCTTTTGATTATCAAGTGAAATTAATGAAGTTTTGACTCGCACTAAAATTTACCCTTTTTAACCCGTTACACAGTATGTTAACAGTATGCAAATTTTTTCATCTCAAAGATTATAACATACTGTTACAATGCTAATTTATATTTCATCACTCTATATAGTTGTGTTCGAACATTTTTATGTAGTCAATTTGACCATGACACCTTTGTTTTATGTTTATTTCAGACATAGTGATGCACTCAGCTTCAAAATTCATTCCTGGACACAGTGATGCCATGGCTGGAATGCTGGCAGTAAAGGGTGAAAGGTCTCTATATTTTGGGATAACCCTTTTGGTTTTTTGAAGTGATTATCAGCAGCTTACAGATGCCTTTGTTATAACCAAATGTATAACAATCAAGACAATGATTTTACGTGTTGAGAAGTAACAAGTACTAGATTATGTTTTATGTCTTCAAATCTTGGTGGCTCGGTATTCTTTTCTTTAATGATATTTCAGTTTCACTTCACTCATTATCACTGAACTCATCTAAGTTCTATCATTCATCATTCAACAATTAGGGAGTAAATACATTATTGAGACACTGTTAATAATACATGGTTCAAGATTGTCAAGGGAATTCCCTAAATATATAATTCAAAGTCGATCTCAATTAAATAAATAAATAAACAAATAAATAAATAAAAATAAAAAAAAAGCTGCACTGAAAACTATAGTTTTAAACGTAACAAAATATCTCAAATAGTTAAAATAATTTAACTATGTCGCAACACACGTAGCGAGACCACATTGTGCCTAAAATCAAAAATTATTCAGAACGAATATCATACTTAATTGGCTTAGCCGCAACGGCGACATCCAGATTACTCATTTACATACAAGAAGTATAATAAAAAGAGACTGAAATAAATTTATCTTATGGGTTTGGTCTAACCAGTGCCCCCGGTTAAAATGTATTTATCAATCAAAAACTTCTCTTTTATATCAAAAAATGTATTTAATGCACAATAAATAAACATACAAATTACTTTAAATACATGTGATTTTCAATTTCAATTTACAGTAGTAAAGTCCAAGTTTTTTTTTTATATTCATTTTAACCATTGCCCCAAGGGCACCCGTACACAATCTCCTGTCTTATATACATGAGTGGTCCTAACAGTGTCGTTTAGTGAAGTAAACTTATCAAAAAGTTATTTTATATCTATACATGTTTAAGAAAATTATAACAAAGATTGATAAGCATTCCATTCGTTCAGGTGTCATATATTGTCTATACGTATAAACGAGCTTAAAAGTAGTAAACGAGCTCGAGCCTTATGTAATTATCGAGCCGAGCTCTATTTGAACTTTGTTTTCTATAACACATCATATAAATTAGTCGAGCTCGAGCCCGAGCTCGAGCTTGTGAAAAATTTCACGAGCCGAGCTCGAGCTCAAAATATGAGGCTCGAAACGAGCTCGAGCCCGAGCTCGAGCTTTATATATATAAACGAGCCGAGCTCGAGCTCTGGCGAGCTCGGGCTCGGCTCGGCTCGTTTCCACCCCTATGTTTTACCTTTGAGTCATTTGGATAGCTGATGATGAGCATTCAGTCAATGGTAAACTTTGCTCTTTGGTTTACGTGTTGACTCTATCAGAGAGAGAGAGAGAGCTGGATCTCTGATGTGATCAGCTATCCTTAACTTAGGCCTGGTTTAATATTTGTAAAGGATAATTTGGTAAGAATTTAACTCAACATAGCTTCATGACTGAAGCACTATAAATCATTGTGTCCGGTTTGTTTGTTTGTTTTTTTTTTTTTTTTTTTTTCTTTCGCTTTGTTTTATATTTGCATTGGGTTTTCATGGTTTGTGTTATGATGATATTGTCTTTATTTGTTTGCTTTATACTATTGTTTATTGTTTTAGAATTATTATTGTCACTTAATTTTTATATTGCCATTCAATTTAATCGGTTATTTAATACGAAAAATTTAGGTTTTTAAACGGGGAATGTATTTAACAAAACCCTCCCCCTTACTACGTTTTTCACACATTAAGCGCATAAACAAGTTCTAGATGAGTCAGTTAGTCAGCTATGCAAAGATTTATACTAATTATTTATATGGGTGTGTTTTCATGATTAAAAACACTAGGTAAAAAATTGAATTGGAAAAACGTCAAAGTTTTCAATATGACAGACTATTTAGATGCTTCAATGCGATCCATTGAAATTGTAAGCTATGTACTGTTGTAGGTTATCAAACTCGACACCGAAGGACCCATAAATCTACCAAAAGGAAGGAAATAAATATTCAAAAAAGATTATGCCGTCATTTTGTTTGTTTTTCTTTTAATTTAAAATTGCCTACTTTTTATATCTGGTAAAAACAAGGTGTTGTCTATACTAACGGGCGTCACCCCTAAATGCAAAACCCCTCCCTAGGTTTTAGGGGTACTTTTGCAGTTTCTTCTTTTTTTTTTTTTTTTTTTTTTTTTTTTTTTTTTTTTTTTTTTGTCTTTTGTGTTTTTTTGTCCCAGAATAACTTTTTTTCCAGTTTTTGTTGTCTAAGTTTTTGGTTTGTCCAGTTTTTTGTCCAAGTGCGTAAGCACACAAGCAAGATCTGCCACACAGGCAGATTTGCACACAAAGCAAAGCATTTGCCACACAGGCTCAGATTAAACACGTAATCATCATCGCCGGATTTTAGAAAACCATTTGGCCACAAGTGATAAAAAAAAGTGTTAGCTAGGATATGAAGGTTGTAAAGCTGATTAAATTAAATATTCACTTCTGCCATCCTTTCGCGTTTTTAGAAAACCATTCGTCATTGGCCTTTCTTGAATTTTTTTTTTTGTCAAGCTGCAGATGCACCACAAGTGAAACAGATTGCACCCAAGGCTGCACAGATTTGCCCCACAGTACACAGATTGCCACACAAGCAGATTGCACCCAAGCTTACACAAGTGAAACAGATTGCACCCAAACGTGCACAGATTGCCCACCCAAACAAGTGGAAACACAAGGTCTCACCATTCCACAACATGTCTTACACAAGCGTTCACACTGGGGCAAGTACAAATTCTGCAAGACTCACAAAAGTAAAGATTCACTGCCAATTACTCACAAGAAAGTAAAGATTCACTGCAATACTCAAAAAAGTAAAGGCTCCACAGAAACCACAAGAAAGGGCTCCATTATAAACAAGGCTCACAAGACAGCAGATTGCACAATGAAAGCAACTCTCACCACAATCAATATCACAACAATAACAAACACCACAAAGAAGCCAGATTGCACAAGTTGAAAAGCAGACTCTCAATCAGTAATTCACAAGTGAAAGCGCAACTGGAAAGCAACTCTAATCAGTATCCCACAGAATAATATAAACCCTATATTTTGTAAAGGGGTGGGTGTATAATGACGAGGGTATTTGGTTTAGATTAAACCCTCACTATTTAAATATTCTAACAAACCATTTCTTTGCCAGAATTTCACAAAGTGAAACACCAGAGCCGAAGGTTGAAAGCCGCAAGTGAAACACAACAAAGATCTTTATGCTGCCGAAATGTACTAATTCACCCATTTAACACATAAGAGGTAAACATTAGGCTCAGATTTATATATTGGGGTGCTAACAAAAGCAAGTTTTATCATATTTGGCTGCAACTTCAAAAGGGTTGCAAAATCAATTTTTTTTGCCGTCCATTTCGGTAATTGCCACGCTTGTTAGGTCACCATATTAGTAAACAAAGGGTACTTCAAATGGGGAGAGAAATTGTGAGATGGAGAAATAGACTTGGTTGATTAATAACAATATGAAAGCATGAAAGAACAGAGTTTCCTTAAGATATGAAATTACACCAACCAAAAAAAAAAAAAAATAATAAAAAGAGTTTACATAGTGTCCTACTTTTATAGAGAGATAGGGCAACACTCCCTTCCTTCCCTTTTTTAAAATTCTTCTATTGTCGTTGGGCTTTCAAGGGGGCCATTGGACACTTATTGCGACTTCGTCTTATAACCAAACGAGTATAAGCTAAAACGCTAACTAAAAGTGATAAAACTAGCAAAACCTATTACATTTATTCGAAATGGACCGAGACTTGACAGAATAGTTGAAAACTATGATCCTAACAATCTCCCCCTAAGGATCGGTCATGAAGATTTGTTGATGGATAGAAATTTGTCACGGTCATCGAGGTTGCTTTGAGACGTCTTTTGTTCTTCAAACTGTGAATGTTAACTTTGATAGCTTTAGACGTCTTCCAAAATGATAGTTGTAGAAATATATCATCGTTCTTTGATCTTTGTCTTTGTTGATGTGAAAACGATAAATGAAGTAGTAATTCGCCATTCGTCACTTTTCGTCTCTCCAAGGGATTCGCTCCGTTCCAACATGCTCATACATCTTTTACGGTGTTGTTGTTATGAATTCTTAGCTCTTATGTCTTTAGTGTTGAAGATTCATGATTTTGAGGTAGAATCTTTCTTGTTGAAATGTGATAAGGCTTTGAGCCTTCATCGGCATTCTGATGTATGTATGAGCACGTGGAAGTTGGTGTTCAAGACAGCATTTGTACCTGAAATAAGACAGTTAGCAATAAAACAACCGGTACTTACAGGTTTGAACTAGAATTCGTCAACAGCATATTGTGAGGACTCCTTCTAATTCGCGCCAAGGCCGTTCCTAATCGGATACCCCGTAAGGAGCTTACACGGGCACAACTAAGTACACCCACGATTAGGTGAGTCGCTGGAGATCACCCCACGACTGTAGACCGTTTGATGCCATCGTAAACACAAAGCGTAGTCCACAAGGAATTACC
>LBNU01035441.1:4655-23805 GCA_014162995.1 Artemisia annua
TATATATAGTATATATATAGTAGTATAAGTATATTATAGTATATAAGTACTATAGTAGTATATAGGTAGGTATATATATATGATTATAGTATACTATATAATAGTATATATAATATATATATATGATATATATATAGTAGGTAGTTATAGGCTTATATACTAGGTTATGTAAAACTATGTATATATATAATTCATTCATATTAAATTCAATGTTTGATACAAGCGTTCTTTGTTTATACAGGTTACGCCACCAAACTACGAAACAAAAGTTTATTGAAAACCGTATTCTTTTTTTTTTTTTTTATTGTTTTAATTTGCCTGACCAAACTACAACCGGAAGCGCAAAGTTATGTCCCTAGGTGCAAAATGCTAAAGCAAGCTGCTAAGGGCCCAGGGAAGATCAAAAAAGGCTTTAACTTATAATATATAGTTGCAATTCTTCATGCCGACATAAAATTCTATATATATTTTTTTCATTTATACTACATAATCGCAATTGCTATGGAATGTGAAACTTGCTTTTTTGTTTTATTTCTTTTATTTATTATACTAGCGTTTTATTCTCTTGATCCAGCCAGTAGTAACTCTGATCCGCAGTAGTAACTTAGTACTAGCACTAGCAATACTAACATCATTGGTCACTCTTTTCTTTGATTCGATGTGTGACTAAATATTACCAAATGCCACACGAATTAACAATTCATGTGACCATTGGATTAACGTTAGTCACACAGAACACACATGTCTGCATTTTAAACAGCATATGGTAACACTTATTAACACTTTTGGCCACTGTTTGCTTAATTGTATGTGACTAAATACCCAAAAAAAACATGCGTTGTGTGACTAAATATTACAAAAGGCCACACAAACATAAAATTCATGTGGCCATTGGATTATCAATAGTCACATAAAATACACATTTATTCATTTTAAACAGCTTATGGTCACACTTATTAACGATTTTGGCCACTGTTTGCTTAATTGTATGTGACTAAATACCCAAAAGAAACATGCTTTATGTGACTAAATATTACAAAAGGCCACGCAAACATAAACTTCATGTGGCCACTGGATGATCAATAGTCACACAAAATACACATTTCTTCACTTTAAACAGCATATGGTCACACTTATTCACACTTTTGGCCACTGTTTGCTTAATGGTATGTAACTAAATACCCAAAACAAACATGCTTTGTGTGACTAAATATTACAAAAGGACACGCAAACATAAACTTCATGTGGCCATTGGATGATCAATAGTCACACAAAATACACATTTCTTCACTTTAAACAGCATATGGTCACACTTATTCACACTTTTGGCCACTGTTTGCTTAATGGTATGTGACTAAATACCCAAAACAAACATGCTTTGTGTGACTAAATATTACAAAAGGCCACGCAAACATAAACTTCATGTGGCCATTGGATGATCAATAGTCACACAAAATACACATTTCTTCACTTTAAACAGCATATGGTCACACTTATTCACACTTTTGGCCACTGTTTGCTTAATGGTATGTGACTAAATACCCAAAACAAACATGCTTTGTGTGACTAAATATTACAAAAGGCCACGCAAACATAAACTTCATGTGGCCATTGGATGATCAATAGTCACACAAAATACACATTTCTTCACTTTAAACAGCATATGGTCACACTTATTCACACTTTTGGCCACTGTTTGCTTAATGGTATGTGACTAAATACCCAAAACAAACATGCTTTGTGTGACTAAATATTACAAAAGGCCACGCAAACATAAACTTCATGTGGCCATTGGATGATCAATAGTCACACAAAATACACATTTCTTCACTTTAAACAGCATATGGTCACACTTATTCACACTTTTGGCCACTGTTTGCTTAATGGTATGTGACTAAATACCCAAAACAAACATGCTTTGTGTGACTAAATATTACAAAAGGCCACGCAAACATAAACTTCATGTGGCCATTGGATGATCAATAGTCACACAAAATACACATTTCTTCACTTTAAACAGCATATGGTCACACTTATTCACACTTTTGGCCACTGTTTGCTTAATGGTATGTGACTAAATACCCAAAACAAACATGCTTTGTGTGACTAAATATTACAAAAGGCCACGCAAACATAAACTTCATGTGGCCATTGGATGATCAATAGTCACACAAAATACACATTTCTTCACTTTAAACAGCATATGGTCACACTTATTCACACTTTTGGCCACTTTGTGTTAAATTGTATGTGACTAACTCCAAAAAAATAACACCCATTGTGTGACTAAATCATCATAAATTTCACATTTATTCTATATTCATGTGGCCATTGGATTATCAATAGTCACACAAAATACACATTTACTTGAATATACCATCTCAAATGTGACATATATTATATATTTATGTGGCCAAAGGACGAACAATAGTCACTCTCAAAAAACATTTGTGTGACTATAAGGTGTTTACGGTCACTGATAATGACTAATCCAACAAAACTTGTGCCTAATTTGTCACACATATTCGGGGTTTTGGTCAATCTTTTTCGATGGAAAAGGCCACGAACTCAACAATGTGACCATATGCCACCTACGGTGGCGGGACCTTTTGTCACACATGACGAAAAAAACATGCGTGACTATATGCATATCGTCACACATTTTTGGCGTGACCAACAGAACTTTTTGTACCAGTGAATGCTAGTGAGTCCGGAGGTGAAAGAGTACACCTATGCGTTGCGGTTTGAATTTGAAGCAACAAACAATGAAGCTGAATACGAGGCTTTGTTAGAAGGCCTTCGTTTAGCTATAGACATGGAGGTACACCACCTTTTGGTTTTCGTCGACTCGCAACTAGTCGCAAATCAAATTAAAGGCTCTTATGAGGCAAGGCAGCCTACTATCAAACAGTACCTAGACAAAGCTAAGGAAATCCTAAACGGATTTGCGTCTTACACAATCGAGCATGTTCGAAGGAACCAAAACAATAAAGCAGATGCGTTGAGCAAGCTAGCTTCAATGGCTTTTGCTCACATAACTAAGGAGCTTGTTAGGTCACCATTTTGTAACATAAAACCATGTATTATTAGAGAGAGAAAGTTAGAGAGAGAAAGAGAGAATGGAAGGAACTCTTGTGTGTGAATAAAGTGAAGATGAATAACTAGAGAACCAACACCCTCCTTGGAGGGTTTACATTCTATTTATACTACTAGTCTAGGGCTTCACATGACTTTCAACTTGTTACATAACTAGCCCTTAGACTTTAACAAAACATGTAAACTAAGCATAATATCATGAAACATTGATAAAACTAAGCATAATAATAATCTAAAGCAACCTATTACATAATTAGATGACCAAGACTTGATAATGTTTAGAAGCATTCCTAACAATATCCCCCTAAGGGTTGGTCATCAAAGGTTGCTTGACGTCTTCATTTTTGTCTTAAACTTTGACTTTCATGGCTTTAGACGTCTTCAGAAAAATCAGTAAGAAATAATGTTCTTTGTTCATTATGTGTTCATCGTTGTTGTAGTGATCCAATGATGGTATAATCTGCCTTTCGTCACTCCTTTGCCTCCAGTGGATTTACGCCTTTCCAACATGCTCATACATCTTTGACTTTGTGTTAAGCATCCGTATCTCTCATTTTAATGCTGTAGATTCATTTGTGTTGACATAGAATCTTTCTTTGACCTTTGCTTAGCTTTTGATCTTTGTCATTCAACTTTGTAGATTCTTTCAAGTTATGTAGAATCTTTCTTTGACCTTTTCTATGCATCGATCTTTTTGAGAGAGCTTTCCTTTGACTTTGAGATGTAGGTATGAGCATGTGGAAACTGGTGTCATGATGGTGGTTGTACCTGCATAAAACTGTTAGTAATAAAACATCCGGTACTTACAGGTTTGGAATTAGAGATCATCAACAGCATAATGTGAAGACTCTCTCTAATCCTTACCAAGGCCGTTCCCAAATCGGATGCCCTCGAGAGAGCTTACAAGATATACCTAAGTACGTCAACGATTGGGTGAGTCGCTGGAGATCACCCCATGACTGTAGACCGTTTGGAACCACCGCAAACACTAAGCGTAACCCACAAGGAGTTACCAAAGTGACCTGCTGTCAGGGCTGTTTGATGTTGACCCTGGCAGGAGTTTCCATTCAATCACTGAGAATCACAATTGTGAATCCTCTCATAAATGTTCTCAGTAGATTGCTAAGATCTGCGTAGGACTCGATAATTTACACTTAGTGTCCATTGATGTAGAATCACCAGTGTAGAAATATTAAGTGTTCCTAAGAGATCTTTGATGTATCTCGCGGCTCTAGACTCAATAAGTGCACATTTAGTCGTCGGAGACTGGGGAGGTGTCTCCTGTTTCAATATCAACATAGCTCGTAATGAGCGGTTGATAGATTATACAGGGTTCCCCGTGAGAATGAAACAAGCTCTTTTGAGAGAACTTGAGTGGCTTAGAAGGTTAGGTGCATTGCGTCACTGGGTCCATGACGTCTTAATCTTCAATACCGGCGTCACCTTAGCAACAACCAGTAGCATGTGAATTAAACCCGGTGTCTGTCCTAAGGTTGAACATATGGAGGGCTATTTCTTTTCACCCTTTTCTTTGCTTTTCTTTTTAATTCTTCAACCCCTTCTTTCTCCTTTTATCAATCTTACGCTTCACAGACAAATCTCTGGATTTGTCTAGGAAGAAAAGTGAGTCATTCGGAGCTCCGGTGAGGGACCCACCGGAAAGAGCATCCTTATTGGCTTTTTCATAAGTCTTCGATGTCTTCGGTGCTAATGTTTTTCCTCCATGCTTTTTTACCTTTTCTTGAACTCTTTGATTTCCCCATACTTGGTCTATTCAGTTGAATTCAAGGAAGGTGTTTGTAAGATGAGAGTTTAACTAAAACCCTTATTTGACAAAGAGCCAATGGATGAGGTACAATCAATTGTCAATCTTGATATATCTGTTCATGAACATCAACTGACTGAACAACCTGAATTCATAAATGAAGGAGGGGTTGATCAGAATGTTGACCAACATCTTGTCAAACAACCTTTGTCTGATCCATTATTTGAAAACAAAACCAATGTACCAATGAACCAAACTCTTGAGTTTGAAAATGCTTGTCTCAAAAAGACCATTGCCCAGTTTCAAAAAGATTTTTCAAAACTTGAGGCACATTGCATCTCACTTGAACTTAAATTGCAAAATGAATCTCTAATTTCGGGCAACAATGGTCAGTTTTTGAATGAACAAAGTAAACGTGTGGATACATTAGTTAAGGAAAATGAGCTTTTAAAAGGTCAAATTCAAGCAAAGGTGTTTGCACATGCTGCATTGCAAAACAAATTAAGAAGACTGAATGGCCAGAGTGTGGATACTAAGTTTGCAAAACCATCAATCTTGTGGAAACCGTCTATTCAAACAATCAGAAAACCATCAGTGGTTAGACAACCAACTGCATTTAAATCTGAACAAGCCAAATTTTCAAAATCTCGGTTTTCCTCCCAAGTTGTTGAGATAAATCATTTGACAAAACCAGTCACTCCACATTCCTGGCATAAGGAAAATGTATCTGTTTCTGCTAAGCCTCAACACGTGATTATACCTGGCTCATCTAGGATTAGTTCGAATACAATGTCTAAATCGAGCATTAAAAGTAAAGAGTCTTATGGGATAAATGACATAAACAAGAACTATGATCTAGAAATGGCTAGGAAAAAGGCACTACTTCAAAAGGACGGAATTCTAGGTTCAAAACCTCGTATGATTCCTTCCACTGTATTACTGAACACTACTAGTAGTAGCAAACCAAAACCTAGGAGCACTCAAGAAACGAATAGGAATTGGCTAGCATCTAAGAGTAGTTGTAGTAGTTGCGTAAACAATCAAGATGTTCACAGAGAAGCCTACTCAAAAAATTCAAATTCTTTCTCAAAAACAAAACAGTTTTCAATCGCGTGTAAGGACAAAGCTAAACTTTCTGTTTTTAACAAAAATGCTGAATCTGTCTGTCCTACGTGTCAGAAATGTATCTTTCAAGCTAATCATGATGTCTGTGTGTCAAAATATCTTCAAGAAGTGAATTCACGTGCAAAGGCACAATCGACTAAGACAAGTAAATCAAACAAACCCGTTGAACCAAAAGACAAGATTCTGAAACCTAAGAAGTGGATCAATGTAGGACGTAGGTTTTCTCAACCAAGTGATGCTCCCACATTTTATTCCGCTGCATCTAAAATGAAAACTTCTCCTAGATCTAAGCTTAGGTGGGTACCTACGGGTAGAATTTTCAAAACAATTGGTCTTAGGTGGATTCCTACAGGAAAGATTCTAGACAGTTGCACCAAAACGATTGTGAACTCCACATCATCCATCCCTGAGGCTAGAAAGAAAACCATCAGAATTGTATGTTCGGGTGTCAAGAAGATATTTGACACTACAACTTTATGCTTCTAACATCCGGAACCCAGTTACACTTGGGGATCCATGTTCTCTGTTTTGTCTTTTCCTTCTTTCTTTACAGATACAACTGTGATGGCTTCGGAACAACTCAGTTTCAGACCCGAGCTTAATGTTATGGCTTCTGAGCAAAACAGTTTAGGACCCGCAACCAACTGTCTTAATTTTCATGATCAGTCAGCTGTACCACCATTGGAACTTAATTGTCAACAATTGGAAACCTTGTTCTCTTCACTATTTAAAGAGACTCTTGGATGTTGTGCTCCAAATGTATCTAATGTTTCCGCTGCACAACTTGACAGTATTCCAATTCAAGATACACCTGAATCTACAACAACAACCGTTGCTGCGGATGCACCTCCAATCGATTCTCCAACAACAGAAGAACAAACTGCTTCCAACAACAATGATACAGCTGCTGATCAACAAAATCAAGAAGTACCTGCACTTGCAGATTATGACGGAAATGCTTTCTTCAATCCATTTGAACCGGCTCCAACCGTTCCTGATATAGCAGAGTCATCTTCTGGCAATTTGGATCCGTCTAATATGCATACCTTCTACCAACATCACCCTTCGACACATAATTGGACTTAAATGGATTTGGAAAAACAAGTTGGATGCAGAGGCACAGTGATTCGCAATTAATAGAGTTCGGTAGCAAAAGGATACAGTCAATGAAGCAGAATTGTACATCACTGTCATCAACAAAAGCTTCGTATGTAGCTATGTTTGCTTGTTTTGCTCAAGCCATTTGGATGAGAACTCAGCTCATGGATTACGACTATGTATTTGACAAGATCCCGATGTACTGCGACTCAAAGAGTGCTATTGCAATCTCATGCAACACCGTTCATCATTCCAAAGACCAAACATTTTGCTCTCCGCCACAATTTCATCAAGGAGCATGACGAAAAGGGTAAAATTGAATTATATTTTGTGGGTACTGTATACCAATTGGCAGACTTGTTCACATAAACACTTCCTCCTTCACGGTTTGCTGAACTAGTTCACTAAATTGGTATTAGGTGTTTTACTCCAGGTGATTTGCAAAACTTTCTTAAAAACAACTGAGAAAGGCAAACACCAAAACACTTTGTAAATATTTTTTATTCACAAAAAAAATAATAATAAAAAATAAATAAATACAAGAAAAAAAATAAACATAAATCTTTCAAAAACTACAAAAAGAATCTTCTTTCTCCGTGTACAAACTTCTTATCTTCAAAACTATGTTCCTTCATTAAAAACAAATCTCGTTTTAAACTGTCAAAATGGAACATGTTTTGAAGGGGAGAAAAATTTTCACAACATCATGAAGTTTGCACACCTAATCATAAGTCTTAAAGAAAAATTGTTTCTTCATCATTTAGATTAAAAACTCATTTTTTTAAAATTCTATGATCTCTCGAATTAAAATGTGCAAAAAAGGTTTCACAAAGTAAATGCTAATTCAAGGGGGAGAAATGAAATTTTTGTCTTCCACAAATGTTCTCAAAAGTAGCACACATAATTAAAAAGTCAACGAATCAGTCTAACAAATTTTTTATCCACGATCTTTTCCCATGATTGTGAGAATCTAATTTCTTCATGGTTGTTGTCTAATTATTCCCTAAATGTTTCAAATGATTTCAACGGTTAAAAAGGCATAATCAGAAACTAGGGCTTAAGTAATTATCAATTGCGGCATTTCTTTTTATGTGTTGTTAGTCTAATAAATCAGTTCATACAGCTTTAGAGAACACTAAAGGATGCTCGATTAGGTTTTTACATGATTAGAAATAACCTAAGTTTGAAATCAAGTGATTTAGGGGTTTAAGATGTAGATGTTTTTGCTGCTACTACTAGGACATTTGTTTGTGAAATATTCTAGCATTATGATGCTAACCTGCGTGCAAAGTCTCAAATCATAACCCCAAACCATGATAATAATCGGAAAATTTCAATTGAAAGAATGAGTTAATCTGTGATCTTGTGTGTTAATTTGAGAATTCTGAGCACTTAGGAAGATTTAGAATGAGTTTTTGATTCATCTAAATGCTTGTTTGTGCCTGATGCATTTTTTCTGTGTGCAAGTACATGTCATCCCATTTAAAGTCAAAATATGTTTCATCAAAATTTAAACAATTGTCAAAATGTTTCTTATGGAACATATTTTGACGAGGAGAAAAGTGTACAACTGTTTCAAAACGATTTAGTTCATGAGGTTGCATATGTTCTTTTGATCTCTGCTGCACCAATCTCTCATGAGTGTTTGTTTGAAGAGTATAAAATTAACTAGATATAATCGTGCGGTGCTTGAGGTCTTATGACTCAAATGAGAGAGGTCAAAGGGCTAAGTGTGTCAACAGGCCAAACTTGAAGAAGGATTCAAATGACGAGAAACTAGTTTTTTCAAACTCTACACTTTCGCTTTACACCGGTAAAACAAGTGTGGAAACCAAAGCAAAGTCATTCAAAACCTTTCAAATTTTCAATATCTGGAATGCTTTGGGTGCAATAAAAGAATGACTTTGAACATCCCAAATACAGAAGGTCTCCATTCATCACAAATCTTCAAAAAGAACCCATGAGGTTTGTTGGATCGATATACTCTGACCAAACTAACTATGTAGCTTGTAAGGGTTTAGTAATCTTGGATAAATCCTAAACTACTAACAATGAAACACTGATATAACTCTGTTAAGTATGCGGAATCTACTTCAACAAAGCTAAGAAGAATAACTTTTAACTTCAATGATTATATTAAAACCAAACCTTGAACCTGCTTATATTACAGATTCACTAACAACCCTAATCGCTAAATATTGAACTTGCATGTATTCTTATATCTCTAATGCCAACCTAGGGATCCTTTTATAGGCACAAGGAAAACCCTAGTCGGTTTACAATACTTGAACGATAAGTAAACTAATTCTAATCTAAGAATATTCTAGAATTACATAATAATCCTTAAACGTTTTGCATGTTAGTCCTTTATCATAGCTGATGCGCGGGATTGCGACCACGCACTAGGTTTTACCTCTCAAGGGATCTTGAGAAGCTTGCCATNCTCATGAGTGTTTGTTTGAAGAGTATAAAATTAACTAGATATAATCGTGCGGTGCTTGAGGTCTTATGACTCAAATGAGAGAGGTCAAAGGGCTAAGTGTGTCAACAGGCCAAACTTGAAGAAGGATTCAAATGACGAGAAACTAGTTTTTTCAAACTTTACACTTTCGCTTTACACCGGTAAAACAAGTGTGGAAACCAAAGCAAAGTCGTTCAAAACCTTTCAAATTTTCAATATCTGGAATGCTTTGGGTGCAATAAAAGAATGAATTTGAACATCCCAAATATGGAAGGTCTCCATTCATCACAAATCTTTAAAAAGAACCCATGAGGTTCAACTCTAGATGGAAATCTTCTTCTTCTTTTGATTTTAAAACTCAAAGAGAAACACCGGGTTTCTCAAACAACTTTCAACAAAAAAAGAGTTTTAAAATTCCATTAATTCCACGAGTGGTATTTCAAATGAAACAAAGGTTTTCAGTCCTTGATGGAATTCAACATCTTTTAATCGGATTGACACAGCCTACAAATGGATTTCAAATTTCAGTAAACAAAGGTTTTCAGTCCTCGAGGTTGTTGTCTAATCTGGTATTCAAGCATTCTTTGTTGTATGATACTTTATTGTGTTTTCTAAAACTTTGAGCAGAATCATCTCACGAATTTTCAAAATGTATTTTTAAAAATACGATTCAAAATTTTGCTCAGGAAGACTATCTCTCGAATAATCTTCATTATTTGAGGGGGAGTATTTTGTTAAAAGAAAACAAATTTTGTATTAAAAACAACGACTTGTGCACACATTACAGTGTACAACCCGCACTTTGTATTTAAAGGACCCTGAGGTACGCATCAGTGCCTCAATCCTCATATAAGGAGCGAAAGCTTCTTACTTTGAGTAGAATTAATCAAAATTTTCAAAGTTTTTTTTACAATTCTGCTCAAAAGAACAAGTATTCCCTCTCGTATTCACAATCTCAAAAAGTTAGTTCACTATTTGAGGGGGAGTACTTGAAAGCTCTTTGTTCTTAAAAGTCAAAGTTCTTGTTGAAATATCCCCATAAGACTCAAAAAGTATATTTTAATCAAAAGTTTCACAAAAACAACATTTATATGCTATTTTTGAGGGGGAGAAATGAAAAAGTGATTAAAATATGATGGAAAAAGTTGTATCGTTTGTTATTGTTGTTTCTATAGTTAGGCAGTTTCATCGAATTAGCAGTTCCTGCAAGTAAGAAAAGTTTACAAGTTCTAATCTACCTCTCACCTAAACATAAACAACCTCTATTATCTTTAAAGATCCAATCTTTCCTTCATACACAAAAGACAGATCTCAGTTTCGTTCACCCTTGGTAACAATCTGTAAAGACTTAAGGGTGAAAATATAACCATCATCGATCTAAAATTTAAGAAGAAAACTTCTTTCAATATTCGAACCAAATTAAAGATAGATCTAAACCAAATCTGGTTCGTTCTTTCTTTTGTTCGACCTACAATATAAACCCAAAAAGAATCAAAAACAAAACACCCCTGTCCCTCGTCTCAACAATAGCTAACAACAACGAGCAAACACAAATCCATTCTTATCCTAAACTCATTCTCACTATCACCTCAACACTCGGCTACTACAACTAACCTACTCATATCAATCGAACTGACACAGAAAGGAAAAAGAAAGATCTCAGTTTATCTCTATCGTGTATTTAACAAACGTCAAGACCTTAGAAAGATCTATTACACGAAAGATAACTCGTCATCGATTGATGAGTGTGCAAATACTCATCATTTCTATCACATTTAGACTGCAAAAACATCTGAAAACACACAGAAATGCCTTAAAATACATAAAATATCTTTGGATTGTGTTTTTATGTGTTTTAGATACAAAAGGATTGAAAACTGATGAAAAATAGTCAAGTTTGCATAATTGGCAGTTTCAGTCCCTGAACTTTCAAAAGTTGTCAAAACTAGTCCCTGGTTATTCAAAACATTGAAAATTATCATCAAAGGTCCTTGGGGATTCACAAGTTGTCAAATTAATCCTTTAAAGTTCAAGTTTCAAAATGACAACTTTGGTCCCTCAAGTTTGAAAAATGGTAAAATAGGCCCTTGAAGTTTCACACTTTGGCATATCTAGTCCTTGAGGGTTTAAAATGAATGAAAAGTCAACATTAGTCCATGGGAAATCAAACTTGTTCACTTTTAGTCCCTGGATGAAAGTTTTCAATAATTGGCAGAAAAGGTCCTTCAAGTTTCAAAATTGGCAAAATCAGTCCCTGGGTATTTAAAAATGGGATTTTATCAAAATGTACCCTTGTACTATGCTAACATTGTCAAAATAAGTCATTTTGATTATTTTTGGGAAATTACAGTTTTAACCCTTCAACTTTGCAAAAATTACATAAATGGTCCTTGAAGGTTTAAAATGGAAAAAATACATCTATGAACCTTGGTTTATCACATATGGCAAGAGTGTTCCCTTGAATATATTTTGGAAACTTGTCATTTCAGACCCTAAACTTTGCAGAATTTACATTTTGGTCCTTGGGCTTAATAAACCTTATACCATACTAACCCTTTACATTAAAACCCCTAGCCCATAAATAAATAAACCAAAAAAACAAACCCTTGGCCCATTTTACACCAGCCCAATCCCCACTTATATAATTAAACTGGGGTCAAACCCACAGTCAAACACCACCCACTGTTCACTCTCCCTCCCACATTCACTGCTAAAAATCACTGGTTTCACCTCCACCTCACTCCCAACTCATTAAAACATCACCATACCTTGTCTCTTCCACCTCCAAAAGCATCCATAAATCTTTAATTGCCCTGAAACTGCTCCAAGTTATCCTTTGGACTTTTGGCGTCAAAAAGTGAATTTGATGGCTAGGATCATTTGCAGTAATCAATGGCTAGGAAATGGTGGGAAAGTCTCAGAGATGTCGACTAAGCTCAAAAAGATCTATATATTCAAGATAGAGGCAATGTAATAGATTATGTAGTTTATTTTTAAGTTTTTAATGTCGTTTTAAATAAATGTCTTAATTTCCAGTGTTTTTTTTAAGCTTTCAAGCATTTAAATAAGTTCATCAGTGTACTCTAAACCTTTTCTAAGGTTTAAATCCAGTATTAAATAAAAGTTTCAGTTTGTGCAATTTTATGTTCAAAATCTCATGTTCTTTGAAATCTTGTGTGTAGTTGTTGTTATAGAATTCTAAGCTCACTTAGGCTCCTCAGATAGTTTATCAAAACGATTAGTAACCT
Organism: Artemisia annua; assembly: GCA_014162995.1. Lineage (NCBI taxonomy): Eukaryota > Viridiplantae > Streptophyta > Magnoliopsida > Asterales > Asteraceae > Artemisia > Artemisia annua. Next base: position 17,449 of record LBNU01035441.1, read on the forward strand.
TTAACTCAGTCTAGGATCATAAACAAATAAATAAGAAAATTAGATTTAAATAGGTGAAAAATAAAAAATCAATGAAGAAAGAAGAAGAAGTCAAGTAGCACTGCTAATTTGGATGGCAGTGGGTTAGAGGATTCGTGGGAAACCTATAGGTGGTTCCTGGATCCTTGGTTCTGTGTTTAAGCTTGGATATCAATTGTAAGCTTATTACTCACTTGCTCATATTACTGTAGTTCTGCTTAATATTGCTTATTTGTGGTTTCTTTGTGTTTATTTGGTGTTCTTTAGTCATTGTAGTGTTTAAAATTGTATGTTTGTTCAATAGTTTTCATTATTCTTAAAATTGTTAATTTAACAATCAAAATAGCATTTGTAGTAATCTTTGGTATTAGTGGTTGTGAATCTTGTTTCTGTGCTCACTTAAGCTCATTAGATCCAATTAAGCTGTTAAAAATCAGTTTAAAACCTTTAAGCACCTATTTGCTTCATTAATCAAAAACAATTAAGCTTAAAGGGTTGTTTGGTTCATGCTGTTTGTACATGCTCAGGATGTATATTGTTGTTATTCTTGGTTGAGTTATGTCACATTAGGTTAGAGTGAGTAATATAAACCAAAATAACCAGTACTTGTTAAAGAAAAAGTCAAAATTAGCTTCCTACTTTATTAATCTGTTAACTGTTAAGACTACAAGTTTCATAATCACCCATATTGGTTCATTAGTGTTATATATAGCTTAATTTCATCTTTAATCAGCTTAATATAACATAATAAGTATCTAGGATTGATTAGAAATTCGTATAAGTCAACTTTTTAGTTTATCCTTAAAAGTCAAAATTTCCAGTTGAAAAGTTTTTGAATAAACGTGTGAATTTTATTGTGAACTTAGTATTGGATTATAGGACTTGAGCTTCTAGATTCATAAAATCTTGTTGCTAATCTTCAGTGTAGTATTTTTGTTAATTTTTATATAGTTGTTTAAACTGCTTAATTTAGGCTTATCTTTTAGCACTTTTTAGAAATTATGCCCTGTGCATAGATTTGACACCATTTTCATAAGCTCATAGATTGCAAATTAGTGCATGTTATTGTGTGTAACTTGTTTCTTTGTGAAGCTTATCTGGCCAACTTGTACTGCATGCCCTTAATTATCTTTAAACTGCTTATTGGAACTGCTTATCATGCTATCAAACTTGTTCAATCTCACTCCCTACACTGACTCATCAGTGTAGGTGAGCCTTGTTCATAAGCCCCTCAAAAGCTCATCTCTGAGCTTATGCTTGTGAATCTTGGTTTCTTAAGAAGCTAATCCACTAAACTTCAAGGTTCTAAGCTTGTGTTTCATTTTCAAGCTCTTATACTAGGGCTGCTTACTGCTTTAACTTTGTTCCATTTCCTTTAAACACTGAGCAATCAGTGTATCAAGTGCTTTTTCATAAGCCTTTCAAAAGCTCTCAAGTGGACCCCACTTGGTGAGTTTTGGCTTTTTGAAAACCTTTCCAGACCCACTTGTTAAATCCAGAGCTTATTTGGCATTTTGAGCTTATTTATTAGGCTTAATTTAACCTCAAACTTGACTGCAAGGGGTGTTTGGTTCACAGTACATGTGAGATTGCTTATTAGCTTATTAACAGCTTCTCAGTGAATTTCATTGTTCCATCTTGTTTATATTAGTCCTTTTAACTTACTTACATATAATTTTACTTTTGGTTCCAGTTGTAGAACTTTTTGTTAGGTCATCATATTATAAACACAAGTATAGATTTGATAGAAATGAGATGAGAAATAGAGTTTGGTTGATTAGATCAAATATGAAGAATAAAAGTGCAAGAGTTTCCTTATGATATTGAAATAACCAACAAGAGAAAGGGTTTACATGATGTCCTATTTATAGGAGAGGAGCTAGGGCAACATCCCTTCTCCTTCCTTTCTCTTAAACGTATGGGCCTAAAGCCCATTGGATGAGTATTGGACTCATCCATAAACATTACATGATTAATTAACTTAGCAACCTATTACAAATGTTGAAATAACCGAGACTTGATTTAAACGTTGAAAACTTAGGTTCTAACAATCTCCCCCTAAGGATCGGTTGTTGAAGAAGTGATGTTAGTCACGGTCATTTGAGGTTGCTTGACGTCTTCTGTCTTTGCACTTTAGTTGTAGCATTCATAGCTTTGGACGTCTTCAAAAAATGATTATGTAGAAATGATTCATCGTTCTTAGTTCTTAACAATCTCCCCCAGATAGAATGGGTGTTCATTGTTCTTTGTTGTTGATGAGATAATGATCAATCTGATGTGGTAATCTGCCATTCGTCACATTCTTTGACTCTAATGGATCTGCATCATTCCGACATGCTCATACACCTTTGACGGTTGAAACTTTCATAAGTTAGGAGCTCTCTTTTCATATGTGAAGATTCTTTGTGTAGACGTAGAATCCTTCTTTAGACGGTGTGTTGCTTAAGATCGTTTGTCTTTATCACTTTGTAGATTCTTTTGGCATGGAATCTACCTTTGGCATTCATGTTGCTTCGATCTTTCATGAGAGCTTTCATTTTGTTGAGATGTAAGTATGAGCATGTGGAAGCCGGTGTTCAGGATGGTTGTTGTACCTGAAATGAAACAGTTAGCAATAAAACATCCGGTACTTACAGGTTTGGAGTTAGAATTTGTCAACAGCATAGTGTGAAGACTCCTTCTAATCCTTACCAAGGCCGTTCCTAATCGGATACCCCCTAGAGGGCTTACACAGACATGCATACGCACACCCACGATTAGGTGAGTCGCTGGAGATCACCCCACGACTGTAGACCGTTTGAAACCATCGAACACACTAAGCGTAATCCACAAGGAATCACCGAAGTGACCTGCTGTCAGGGCTGTTTGATGTTGACCCTGGCAGGATTTCCGTTCAATCATTCGAGAAATACATAAGTAAATCCCTCATAAACGTTCAAGGCAGATTGCTAAGATCTGCGAAGGACTCGATAATTTACACTTAGTGTCCAATGATGCAAGACACTTAGTGTAGAAGTATTTTGTGTTCCTAAGAGATCTTTTATGTTATCTCGTGGCTCTAGACTCGATAAGTGCACATTTGGTTTCCTATGCGGAGGCATGGAGCAGAGGGCCTCCTGTTTCAATATCAACCATCTCTAATAGACGATCGATAGATTACACTGGTTCCCCGTGAGAATGAAACAAACATCTTTTGAGAGATGCCTGAGTGGCTAAGAAGGTTTAGGTGCATCGCGTCACTGGGTCCATGACGTCTTTATCTTCAATACCGGTGTCGCCTTAGCAACGACCAGTAGCATATGAATTGAACCCGGTGTCTGACCTATGGTTGATAAAATGGAGGGCTATTTCTTTTCACTCTTTTAATTCATTTTATTTTTAATTCTTCAACCCCTTCTTTCTCCTTTCATTCTTTTCTACTTTTGTTGTATCATACCTAAGGACTTCTAATTTCTAACTATTGGTGATGTCCTTGGGTAGATCCCTCCAGTTTAGGCGGATCATAGGACGGTTTCTCCTATCCTTAGTCACCTTGTAACTCCATAACTATCCTATTGATGCCTTTGAACCAAATCATTGAAAATCTCTCAAAGTGTGTAAGAGTGTAAAACTTTATGTTAACACTTTGAGGTTTTGGATTTTATATGAAATACTCCCCCTCAACATATGCTTATGATTATTTTCAGAAATTTGCATATGCGGAAAGAGTTGGCACTTTTTTTTGAATTGATCCACTCTTAATAGTCATGTACCCGAGGGACACGTTTACGTTGCTTAGTTAAAGGGATACATTATCAGCTTTTAGGTGATAACTAGCCCTAATAAAAAACTTGATGTTGTTAACATTCCTAAAAGAAAGTTAGACCCGTCAAAGTAAACTACTAGAAAGAGTTTCTCGAAACGGTACTTTCTAATCGGATAAATCCTTTCGAATTCAGACATTTGTTGTTTCGTCAATTCATGGGTCAATTCTGAGTCGAGCTCGTACGAGATAAGACTTTTTGACATCATATTTTAATCACTTTCTTTTTCTCCCCCTCAAAAATAGCATATCAAATGTTCTCTTTGTAAACGGTTTTGATTAAAATATGCCATTTTGAGTCTTATGAGGAGAAATCAACAAGATTTGAAGATTTAAGAACGATGTTTTGATTCAAGTACTCCCCCTCAACAAGTGATTACTTATTGAGGTGTAATACTTGTCTTTTGAGCAGAGTTGAAAAATACTGAAAGGTTTGATTAAATCTACTCAAAAGTAAGAAGCTTTCGCTCCTTATATTAGGATTGTGGCACTGATGCGTACCACAGGGTCCTTTCATTACAGAGTGCGGGTTGTACACTGTTATGTGTGCACAAGCCTTAGTAATTACAAATCAAACAATATTATAAATATATTGAATATTTTTGTACCAGAAGTATGGGAGCTGAGCTAAGCATCAAAGACTGTGAACTTTGGATCAGGTTGGCGAAATGTCAAGACCGGAAATGATGGTCGAACACCGATATAGCTTTCCAACCTTCTGATCTGTTGTCGTCGATATAGCCTTTCTTCAATCGTATGGACAAAGTTTCTGATCATTCTGCGTCCATTAGCTTTCCACCTAGTTGGTCTTCCCTCTTTCAGCCTCTTCTTTTCATCCTCCAACCTTTCTGCTAACCCATCACGAACTCGTTGAAGTGTGACATCACAAAACTTCTGAATCTCATCGAACCTCATGAAACGAAGCAAATTCTTGCTGTTGAGGTAGATGACTCCAAATGCCGGTTGTTGTACGAGAGAGTATTGTGACATCCCGATGATTTCAGGAATCAGGAGTTGTGGTTCAGTAAGGTTGATGGTGTTCTGATAACTTTCCACTCCCAGCTGAAGATCTTCCACTCTTTCTTGAACAATTAATCGTCTGATGTGAAGTAGGAGAGATGCAATGAAGTTGTACTGTGTGTCTTGTTCAAAGTTGAGCAGCTTTCCTTGAACTTTTAGTAGATACATATCTTCAATGTCGTTCAGGTTCAAATCTGGGAAGTCTGCTTCATAAAACTTGTACTTCTTCTCGTCTGTTCTCTTGAAGATTATTTCTTTCATGAAGGCGTAGTTGAATTTCTTCTCTTCCACGATCTCCAGTATGGCAACGATAAGAAGCGGTTGCTTCACATTCTCACTGGACTTGAGATGTAGTCGGTGAGTGTAGCCAAGCTTTCGTTTTTCCGGCCAGTGTTGAATACCGAGAAGAGCGTCCTTGTTGTATTGGACAACTGTTTTGCAGTAGATTGGTGTGTGCTCTTCAAAGTCTGGTAATTCATATCGGGCGGCTGGAATTGAAAGTGTGAGTGAGGATGCATATCGTTCTTTGGAGGTGTCGTGTGCATGTTGATAGGAGCATATAGAGTTAGGGAATTGAACGCACTCCCTACGACTTTTTAGGAATACACCCGTCATCTACGCAAACTCAACATACTAATTACATGGTAAAAGATAGTTAGGGAGTAATGAAATCTAAGTAAACACTACTTTCCCACCATTGTTTTCTCAAAATTTAAATTAATTGCATAAGTAGATAACTTGGGTTAGTTGACTAGCAACTAATTCCGCCCACTCCTTCAAAAATGAGATTTTATTGCTTTCTAAAAAACATAAAAATACAAAAATAATCATCCTCCACCCTTAGACCTTAATTAGAGTAGTCTTTAACCTAACGAACACTATTCCCTGTGAGAGAACGATCAATCCCCCGGTACTTGCCACTACACTATACTACATCGGTCAGGTGCACTGCCTGGTGGGGATTGTAAGCTTCTCGAGATCCCTCGAGAGGTAAAACGTAGTGCGTAAGCAATCCCTACGCATCAAACATCGTATGAGTGAATGTCTGAACGTCTTCACCAAAAAGTGATGGAAATGCCCGTTTGAATCCATACTCGGAACGAGTTCCTGCTAAGTCAATGTTTGAGAGGACCTTAAGATGTGAATGAAGTAATCTATAAGATGCCATGCATTTCTCTTTCATTTCTTCCATGAAAACTTCTTGCGAGTCACTGTCTTGAGGTCCTTGAAGAGCAGAGTTTGGTGGTGAAGGATTAGATGAAGGTTTTAATCTGTTGTTGGTGGGTGAGGAGATTTGAGACTGTTGTTCATTCATTAGCGACCTTGATTGATACATTTTCTCTCCCCCGTGATTGTTGCGATGTAATCGGAATAATCAAACAAAATGTGAAAAGATGGTTAGATCACACACAAGGTCAATATATAGTGATTTCTGATTTCCCTCCAAAAATAGAATTTGAAAAATTTTCTCTCCCAGAATTTTGAAATTCACTATAAAATGCAATTCTAAGGTCACT
>LBNU01035441.1:50610-62212 GCA_014162995.1 Artemisia annua
ATTTTATATTTAAGTTTTCATGGTGTCACACATTTGCTAAGCTTTATACATATTTAAAATACTTTATTGAGTTGCACATGGGCTGTATATAAGTTTTTATAGCGTAATCTTCGGCAATTATTTTCGTCATTATATATCTAAGTTGTGATGGTATCACATTTCTAGGCATGACACACATTTAAAATTGTTTATTGACATTAAAAGAGTATATGTCAAGAGTTTTTTTTTCAAGAAGTTATATTGAAAAGAGTCTCTTCACATGTAATTTTTTAATATGTATAAGTTACATAAATTATTTTAAATATGAAGGGATGACATTAATGTTGGAGACCTTTTATATTCATCCCCGTGCGATGCACACAGGGTTGGACTGCCTCTGGACCCATGCGATGCACACAGGTTGGATCTAATTGTTTTTTTCGTAATGTTCGGGACTAATTTTTGGTTCATGTTTGAAACTCTCATTTTGTGTGAAAGACGGACTTCGTTGTTCAATAAATTACATTATTAAAAGAGAACTATAAAACAAATTTCCTTTTTAACAAAACTACAAAAACATAAAACATTAAAGTAATTAGTATATTCAAGAGTATAAATTATAATTCGTATAGTAAAATATTGCATGTTTAATTTGTAACGTACTATTAATATGAATGCTAAGTATTCATCTATTTTAACACCGGCGGCCGTGGCGTTGTTCTTGTTGTTATTCTCTTTGTCGTTGTTGTTCATTGGCATTTTGCATGTTTTGTTCTTGATATAATTTTTGTGACTTCTCCATCTCTTTCTTTAATGTGAAGAGGTTTTTTGCAAAATTTTATATTTAAATATGGCTTTTCATATGTAATATTTTAATATGAGTAAGTTACATAAATTATTATTTTTAATTAATGCATTATTACAACATTTTTCCATAAACTATAATATCGAATTTGGAGCATTCATTAGTAACTCACTCTAAGTATTTACAGTATGACGACATGAATCACATGATCTCAAACTCAAATGAATAATGCTTACCTCGTGATAGGTGTAGGATAACATTTGAAATACAATTTTCTTCTCCTTTATAAACTTCTTTGATTTAAAAGATTCTCATAGTTAAGATGATAGTGTGAAGATATTTTTATTATATTTTTATTATATACTAACATTTTCAATATGTAATATCGACATAATTTTCACAATTATATCAAATAATATTCCACGACGTTTAATTAAGAAAGTGACATTAACACACCGCAAGACAAAAAACTACATTAAGAGCAAAAATATTAAAAATGCACCAACAAAGTGTAGTAATAATTATTGACTAAAAATTGAATGCTCGTCACATTATTTTCAATAAACTTACTTGCTAACGAATCAATAGTATTAGCCCGTTCATCTGTATTACATGAAGTAAAATATTGCATGTTTAGTTTGTAACATACTATTAATATGAATGCTAAGTATTCATCCCACCGGTGGCCGTGACGTTGTTCTTGTTGTTGTTGTTGTTGTTGTTTTCTTTGTCGTTGTTGTTCATTGGCCTTTTGCATGTTTTGTCCTTGATACAATTTTTGTAACTTCTCGATCTCTTTCTTTAATGCTTCTTGACGTGCTACAAAAAACAATTAGATATAGTTGATCGTTAGTAACTTAAATACAGTTAATCAAAGTAAAAATGTTCGTGCATGTTCCACTTAATTGATAAGATAACGATGTGTAGGATCTCTTAAACCATTAGAGAAGATGATGTTACTACCAAACCTCCTAGGCACCATCTTTATGTCCTACATTGTTACACACACAAAACACACGTGAAATTTACATAAAATAATATAAATCAATATGATTAATAAGTAAGACGATATGATGCTTACTTTACCACCATATAAGTTATAGCCCAATGTGCACGCGGTGTGGAGAAAGTTTTGGTTTGTTGTGTGTGATTTTTGACACATTATATAGTTGATAAAATATTTGTAACTCATGGACGGGAAGGTAAAAAGACTAACCACTAATTGGTGTGTTTAATTTATGCATTCATGACATTTTTGGTTTGTATTCTTTGAGGTTTAGAGATGCTTGAAACATGTTGTACCGTACAAACTTTGTGCACGATTTCTCATGCAAAACATGTTGTACCGTACAAACTACATTTGTTGAAATCATACTTGAAGGGCATATTTGGAATAATCAACTCTTGAAACATTTATTAGGGGTATTTTGCATTTATAAGACAACCTAAGTTTATATAAGATATAAGATGTTAATGCATTTTCATATACAAGTAATTTATGTGTGTTTTCTATTGATGTAGCTCACATGTGCGAATTGATTCAAGAAAATGTGCACGAGCATGTATGTAAAGCAACATTTAAATGGTTAAATGATACTTTGTAAGCATGCAACTTGAATAATGAATATAAAAGAAAAAGTACATAATTTTTGCTCGAACCCATTTGTAAATTAAAATAAATTAAGTTTAAGACATAATAGTGGTTTTAGGAATTATTAATAGTGTGTTAATTAATATTCATTTGGTTAGCTATTTAGAATTGAGTTTATTGATAAAATTTATTAATATTAGTTAGACTTCAATGTTAATTTTCAATGAAATTATTTGTACAATAAAATGAGATGAATTTAACTTTAGTTTTTAATCATAAACTTTATAAATAAATTCTAATATGCTATAGAAAGATTAAATATAAAAATCACCAAACAACTAATGGCATACTTACAAGTTACAACAGATGTAATACAATCGCAACTTACGAACCTAATAACAAAAATAATTAATGCAAATTACACTATAATAAATAAGAAAAAGCCAGTGTGCTTCGTATTACCATGCAAAAATCATATAATGCAAAATTATTGTTGGATTACGTAATAGGCCAAAACAATCAAAGGAAATTACATCAAGCGTATGACAATTTAATAACGACAACCCCATTTAGAAAATATAAAGACCAAACACCAAAAAAATATCAACCATTTTTATATTTTTAAACAACAAACTAAAAACGTTTCATACAACATACTAAACTAAAAATACAAATGCACTCGACAATACACAAAAACAATACGCATGATTAACAATTAGATTAAAAGCCTGTGCGTAGCACGAATTCTGCATGCCTCGTTAAGAATAATAATAGACATTTCATAGTACAATTAATGTAAATACAAGTGATCACAAGTGATATTCCACACTTTGATGATCACAAGTGATAGAACATTAAGAATAACAATTCAAGTGATTATCACAAGTGATATAACACTAAGAATAAAAATTCAATTGATTATCACAAGTGATAGAACATTAAGAATAATAATAGATATTTCATAGTACAATTAATTTAAATACGAGTGATCACAAGTGATATTCCACACTTTGAGGATAAAAAGGCTTTCAAAGAACTTAGTCATAAGTGAACAATAGGTGTTCGATAATACAATAAATGTATATAACGCTGACATTTTATTGATTTATCACAAATGAAAAAATATTAATGTAACAAAAAAAACATTTTATAATGCAATAAAGAATAGACAATACTAGTGATATCATCATCATTCCAATTCTTTCATCATAATAATGTTGACAAATTTAAATAAATTAAAGCTTATAACTTATGAAGATGATGATTAGTGGTGATTAATATAACGAACGGAATGTTAGATTAAGACCTGGCCGTTTGATTTTGAATTTGGGGAAGAAGAGTGAGAATTGGGGAAGAACATACTTTATGTGTGTGTGAAAAATGAGCGAGAAAAAGAGAGATTAAAAGAAACATTTGTTTTTATGGTGGAACTAAATATGTATTTAATCCCCACCCGATCTAATTAAATGAATGATCGAGATTAGTCCTTAAATGAACTTTTCTCATTAAATTTATTGTAATTTTTTTTTTTAATTATTTGTATTTTAATTTAATAAAGGGCCCTTTATTAAAGGACCCTTTAATAAATGAAATGTAGTTGCTAAGGTGTCAAACTGGCTCAAGCTTGAGCCACGATACCTAGTATTCTTATATATAGTTGCGTAAACATATATTTCCACTTATCAGTGTGCAAAATATTAAACTTTGTCAAACATAAAAGTGTATCTATCAATATGTAAAACATACTAGCAGGAGCGGCTTAACTTTTAGAAGGTCTTAAAGCAAAATCTAACTTGTCACCTTATATTTTAAAGTTATTTGCGAAAAAAATTATTTATATAAGATATATGTTTTTAACTTTTTTAATGTAAATCTTTAATTAAATTTAAAAATCAATTTTACATAATATCTTCTTTTCAATAGATAAATGAGCTGCTTTATCAAAACTTTGTTTATTTTTTTATTTTTTTTTATATTTTGTTTCTTTTGTTATATTTTGGATCCTTATCCGCTAGATTGATGAAAAGCTAATTGAGTAATAAAGAACAAAATTTAAAAACACAGATTAAAAAAATGAAAAAGAAGAAAAATAGAAAAGCCAAATGCCTAAAAGAAGTACTATAGGAATGATCGAGTTTGATTTATTTAACAACAAATTGGCTTAATGACTTGCTCATTGTTTCTAGGTTAAAGCTATAAAATAATAATGTACTTTACAAAAAATTTATTTCTTGGTAATGTACTCTATAAAAACCCATTATCACCACCCTAACTTGTTGGTACCGGTAAATATTAGAAAGGTTCCTATTTAAATTTCCATGTCATTACTTTAATCCTATATTTTGGGACGGAATGAATTTTGTCCTATGTTTTGACTAGACTAATCATAAGACTCTTACATATGTTGTAATGAATCTTGTGATGAATTTTTAGATTATGACGTCTCGTCATTGTTCTCTAACAATGATTTTTTTAAGACTTTTCGGAAGAAAAATCACAATTCATCAATCCCAATGTGATTATGATTTATGGGATGTGTTCCATCATTCCTAAACCTAAACGAAGGAAGTTGAAAGATTCACGCTTGAGCGGTTTCATTAGAATGTCGGTGATGTTGTGTTCTGAGGAAACTTTCTAAATAGTGATATCCTTTTTGTATAACCTTGGTTGTCGCACATTACTTAAATTTTTAGAAGTTTGGTTGTCGCACATTATAGTGATGTCGTTTAGTTGTACGTCATTGTTAACTAGAGCTTGTTTCATCGATAGTGCTTGTTGGTACGCATTCCCTGCGGATACATACTCGGCTTTGGTTGTAGAGATAGCAAGTGCGGTTTGTTTCTTTGAGAACCATGATGTTAAACAACACCTAAGGAACTTACACACCCCACTAGTGCTTTTTCTATCCACGCAGTCTCCTGCGTGATCAGAATTGGCATATATGATTGTTTCAACACCTGTATCTTTTGGATACTATAATCCTAGATGTATTGTTCCCTTAATATATATAAAGATATGTTTGACGGCTTCTAGGTGGGATATCTTATGGTCATCTTCAAATCTAGCACAAAGAAAAACGTTAAACATAATGTCACGTTTAGTATCTGTTAGATAAAGTAACCTCCCGATCATGCCACTATATTTAGTGTTGTCCACGGATTCTCCATCCTCGTCTTTGGTTCGTGGTCCTTTCTAATGGAAATTTATTGAATAACCTTGTTAGTTTTGAATTTTGTTACTCAAGATTTCAAAATCTTCAAAAGCTTCACTTTTAGTTTTCAAAAATATTGTCCATGTATATCTTGAGTAATTGTCCACTATTACCAAAGTATAGAAGTTTCCTCCAGAACTTCGGATAGCAGATGGACTAAACAAATCCAAGTGTAAAAGTTCTAGACACCTACTTGTTGAAACCATGTTTTTAGCTTTAGGACTAGCATGAGTTTGTTTCCTGATTTTACAAGCATAACAAAAGTGTCGGTCATACTTAAGTTTGGGAAAGTTTTTAATTAATTCTTTTGATGAGAGTGATTGTATTAAACACATGTTTGCGTTTGCTAGTCTCCTATGCCGTAAGGTTATGCCATAAGGTTGAGTTATCGTCTACGGAAGCTAGACAAATTTGATCCTTAGGATTATTTCCTAATTTCATCACATATAACCCGCGTCTCCTAATGCCTTCCTATGGTTTTACCATCCTTAGTGATTTCACTATCATGCTCCGAGAATATAACCTTATACTTAGTATCACATATTTGTCCTATTCTAAGTAAATTAAAGCTAAGTTATCAACATGTACTACGTCATTAATAGTAAGCGAGTCATTAGAAACCATACATTTGCCAATGGTTTTTCCTTTTTATGTTGCTAGCAAAAGTAACATTACCTTCGTCGTACGCTTTGTATGTCGAGAAAAGACTCTTGTTTCCCGTCAAGTGTTTGGAACAACCACTATCCTTTACTCATTCGTTTGGCTCCAAATCAACTCTTAAGTATACCTAGTTAAATATCACAACAACTCAAACATTTGGTCCCCATTGTCTCATTGTCTCATGGGTCCATTTTAGCCATCTGAGGTGTTTGTTGCATGTATGCAAATGGTGGAGAAACTGCCTAAGGTAAGAAGTGTTGTTGCCTAGTGTTCCACGACATAGAATAAAAGTTTTGTTCAGTTAGAACATTAACTCTTTGGAAACCGTAGAGGGGGGGTGAATACGTTTCCATTTAAAACTTAAAACTTTTGTATCAAATGACCAATCAAGTTTGATGTAAATTTTAAAAGTCTCAACAAAAAGTCTTGCGACAATTAGTGATAGTGGATTTTCATATGTGAAGCATATTACTATGACACAAGCATTGACACACATAAATACCACACAATATATGCAATAAGCCATACAAAAATAAAAGCAATGCAAATATAAAACGATAAATGCAAAGATAAAAAGTAAAGAGATAAGTTAAGAAAACGCAAACCCAGACACGACGATTTATAGTGGTTCGGTCACGAAGCTTCTCTTCGCCCTACTCCACTCCCCGAGTACCCAACTCGAGAGTTATTTCACTAATCAACAAGCTCCATTCTCGGCGGAGAAAACCATACAACGTAGCTTACATTATTTTCTGACACTAAGCTAAATTTCGAGTACTAATTTTAGCTAGTACCAATCTACCACGATCTACCCCGATCCTCACAAATCACACAAGCTTCAAGATCCACATGATCTACACTCGATTTACCCGATCTACACATGATCTACCCGATCTATACTCGATCTACCCCATCCTTACGAATCACACAATCAACACAACGTACACGATCTACCCGATCTACCCTTGATCCACTTGATCAACACAAAAGCTCACTAGCTACAAGAGATCTCCAAGATCTCAACAAGATCACAATGAACCACACTCACAAGACTAAACAAAAGATAATAACTAGTTGATGTATATCAAGATACAACAAGCTTACAACAAGTAATGCAAATGCACTACTCAATGACTCTAACACTTTGTATCTTCTTGATACTTTGTGTTCTTCTCTTGGAATAGAAGAGGAATGAATGTGATCACTTGAATGGATGATTGGATAACTCTAAAAAAAACTAAGACTCTCTAAATGATCAAAGAAAGTGATCTAAATAGAAGGGATTAGACCAGAGAGAAATGACTAAAAAATCAAGTTGGAAGTGTAAAATGGCTCACTATTTATAGGCAAAGAAAATTTAGCCATTATAAGGGGGACGGTACCACTAAATACCCGAAGGTACCACTAAATTTAGTGGTACCGTGGTACCGTCCATGACAGAAATGCTCAAGATTTTGTCTTTAGTGGTGAAAGTTTATTTGGGGAAGTTTGGAGCTGATTTGGGGGGAAAATAGCTGTTGCTGATTTTAAACTTATTTTTCAAATTAAAACATTTCTTTTTAATTCAAAAATTGTAAAATATATTTTTGAAAAAGTGTTTTATCACATTGAAAATGTGAAGTTTAGAAAAATATAATCCTTTGATCATTTGTCAAGTAGTAGATTTATTTGTCCATACCTTGAGTGATTTACGTCGGGATGGAAAGCTACAACTTTGTTGAAGCATACTTGAGACGTCGAGAGGTGTTGATGTTAGTATGCATTGATGATTTATGTTTACAAGTAACTTGCACATTTTACGTTATGCATTACAAGTTATATGTTTGTCATTATTAAAACCGAAGAAACCATTTAGTTTAAATATCGTAATATTTGCACTAACAATCTCCCCCTTTTTGATGATGACAAATATGTAAACCATAACACACAGTAAAATGTAAGAGTTACCTGTTTACACTCCCTTCTCCCCCTTTTGTCGACGCAAAAAGGTAGTTGGTTTGAGCTCTCCTTTGAATTCATTCCCTACTCCCCCTAATTGCACTAATATCCTTTCTCCCCAAAAAGACGAGCTTGCATCATCCCAGTGAAGTCTTCTATCACCACTATTTGAAAGACTCTGTGCTATGTATTCAAATACTCCCGAGCTCCCCCTTGCTCAATGCTCCCCTATGGTGATTGAATCCCCTTGTTTATTGATATGTGCTTATTCACATACCTTTTATTCACCATTATTAGACTATTATAGACCAAAAACTAACGTTCAAAGCCAAAGATATCGTGTTTTTGTGTTTATGACTGTGCAGGTAAGGATATTGCAAAAACAACATGAAAAGCAACCTAATAGCCCAAAACGAGCACGAGATGCGGAAAAGAGTTTGAAAGTCAAGTAAAAGATGAAATCTACTTGTGAAAAGCCCGTGAAGACAAATTATTTCTCAAAGGCTCAAGAAAGTAAAAGAGACGCTTAATCAAGCTCAAAGATGATTATGAAGCTAAAACTTTCTAAATGCGAGCTAGTGATCACTTTTATGCTTTTGAAGATCTTTGGAAAGCTCGTCAACACATCACCTCAAAGTTACAAGGACTCAAGTTGTAGTTTTAGAAAGTTAAATAGCGTCGTATATCTAGTTTATGCTTTGTATTCACAAAATTTGGAAGACTAAGGGTCTAAGTGTCAATTTGTAAAAGGTTAAGCCACCATGGCTCCCTTAAATACCCTCCCCTAGCTTCATTTTATGTGGTTAGCCTTAGTTAGTTTCTAGTTTTATTTCAAATTGTAGTGTAATTTTCTTAATGCAAGCTTTTATTTCATGTCTTAGTCATTTTACTTTGCTTATCTCCTAGCTTATTTCAATCTTTCTTTTTTATTTCTACATCTTATTCAAGCTTCTTTACTTCTATCTTGATCCACAATAAGCTTACATAAGTCTTGCACCACCTTTGCATGAAAAGAAATTTTCGTGCCTCTTTATGATGACTTGAGCTTATTTGGGTTTTGTTAGCTTGTAAAAGCTTATTTTACGTTTTCCTTTAGCTTATTATCAACTTTTCAAATCGTTTCTTTTATATTTTCAATCTTCCTTTTGCGTTTAAACTAGCTTTTTAGTTACAAGCCCTAGAAATATTACGAGCTTATTTTGGTTTGTTACGTTTAATATAGCTTATTTTGAGTATTGGTTTGCTTATTAATGAGTCTAAATAAGTTTTCATTTAGTTTCCATAAAGTTTCTACGTAAAAATATTTATAGTTCTTAAAAACATTATATAGCGAATAAGTTAATTAGGGTATAGCGAGTTTGTTTTTTTTCTTTTTCTTTTAGCGAGTATAAAAACTAGGGTTTAGCGAGTATTGTTTTGTGTTTATTCTAGCGAGTATCGAATTTTCAAACTCTGCGAGTATGGTCTTTTGGCTAGCGAGTTTCATCTTGGCTAGCGAGTATCATTTATGCTAGCGAGTTTGGTCTCTAAGCTAGCGAGTATGGTTCCTAATCCTAGCGAGTTTGGTTTTGATTTCCAGCGAGTATGAGCTAGTGTAAAGATAGCGAGTATTGTTCTTTTCCAACCCTAGCGAGTATTAGTCTAAAAATCATAGCGAGTATTGTCTTCTAAATGGCTTGGCGAGTTTGAGTTATTATTTCCTTAGCGAGTTTGGTTATCATTTTGTGTCAAGTCTTAGATTTTCTTGTGTCGTGTCTTGTTTGTTCCTCAAGCCGAGCTAGGCTTATTTACACTCCATCGTTTATTGAGTGGAGTTTACTTTTATTAATTTCTTACCGTTACTCTGTCGAATTTTCTTTAAATATTTTTAACTTAGTTTATTTTTCTTTTCAATAGTTTTATTATCTTTTAAACATTTACTTTACTTTTCTTTTATCAATTAAATCTAAAAGATCAAAAACATTTTCTTTCTTTCTTTCTTATTTCATTTTCTTTACGTGTTATTCAACTTATGTTTTCTTTTATCGTTCAACTTATTTCTCCTTTTCTCGTTCTTTATTTCATTTAAGTCTTTAACCGAGTTTCGTAGTATAACTAAAACCGAATCATATCTTTTAAACCAATTCACTTCACATAACTCACGACTCGAGTGACAAGATCGATTTCAACCCTCGTTGGGACTACGACCCGAGGTTCTTGCTCACACTTGCTAGAACCATCTGATCAGTTTTTGGCGCCGCTGCCGGGGAGCGGTTGAAAAGATTAAGTCATTCGTCGTTCGAGACTTGTGTTTTGAAGAACCTTCTTTTAGAAGTTAACGCTTTTCTTAAACATAAAAACTACTAAAAATTATAAAACCTATAAAAGCCAAAAATATTTTCTCTTTTCTTTTATAAACTTTATAAAAACCAAAAAGATTTTTCTTTCTACTTTATTTTTCACTTTGATTTGTTTTGATTTGTATGATCACTCGTTCCAAGTCTAACTTGAACGAGCAACCTTTCTTAGCCAAATACTTTCCACCGTCGATGGTGACCAAGCTAAGAAACGACATATGCAATTTCCATCAACGTCCAGATGAAACCTTGTTCGAAGCTTGGGAACGTTATAAGCTTGCTATTGATCGATGTCCGAATCACAACATGTTACTTGTCACAATCATTGATACGTTCTATAATTGGCTGAATTTACGACATCGTGACACGATCAATGCAGCAGCTGGAGGAACATTCATGAAAAGACAGCCTGAAGAATGTTGGGATCTCATCGAAAATATGACTGCTCACCATAATTATTGGGATTCTACTGCTGAACGAGAGTCAATCAGATCTACCACGACTTCTAATCCTGAAATCGCCGCTCTTAACGAAAAATTTGATGCGTTTGTTGCAAATTTTAACAACAATCGTCAAACCGTCAACACAGTTAACCAAAGTTGCGAAACGTGTGGTGGTCCCCATTCATACAACGAATGTCCAGCAACCGGTTCTTTCGCTCAAGAGAATGTGTACGCTGCTAACATGGGTGGTAACCGATACCAACCCCAAGGAGACCGCAATCTCCTCAGCTACCGGTCCACCAACTTTCTTGGACCACCACCAGGTTTTAATAATCCGCCACAAAACCAAAATGTGCAAAGTCATGGTAATCAAGTCAATCAAAATCAGAATCGTGCATATCAAGGTTTTCAAAATCAAAATCAAGGATTTAATCAAAACAAGAATTTTCAAAGTAATCATGGTAATTTTGGAAATCAAGGTGCTAATTATGGAAACTTTAATTATGGGAATCAGAATTTTCAAAATCAAGGTCAAGGTTTCAATAACAATGCCCGTGGGCAAACTTTTAACCAAAACCAAAGTGTTATTCAAAATCAATCGAACACAGATGAGTTGTTGGTAGAATTACTTCGTCAAAA
>LBNU01035443.1:14727-26035 GCA_014162995.1 Artemisia annua
AATTGACTACAATTCCACAATGATTACCCGAAACACTAAGCTTTAGGGCTTATGCAAAAGTACGGTATAGTGGACGATAATTGTTAGTAATTCTTTAATTTGTGAACCCAATACCTCAATTAAAACTTTGTTAATTTGATCTTAGCGAATTGGTAATAAAAATGTTTTGTAAAAACCAATGTTATGAAGTTGTATGCATGCTTCTTCATACATTATTTTGATCACACGTCAAAATTACTACCCTTAAAAATTAAGTCGAATGCCATCTAATTAAAGAACACTTGAAGTTGTGATTTACGTCATGTGAGAGCTTGGCTAGATTGCAATGGAGAGGTGAACTTTATAATTTCATTACTAGCAGATCAACTGAATGTAATGGAATTATGAGGGTTTGCAGTTTTTAAATTAGACGAATTAAATTGAGTAGGAAGTGAGAGCTTGGACTCAAGGCATTAAGATGGGGATGAAACATGCTTACATTGCAAAGGTTTTTTTGAATGTAAATCCCATAATGATCTAGGAATTGCAATATGATATTGGCAATTATTGTTCGACAATTACCTTGTTGAATACTATCATTACTAGCAGATCAACTGATGTAATGGTACTATGTCAATTAAGGATCCTAGCTTTAAGAAAATACTATGGTTTATATGAATATTTACCAATGGGTATTTTATTTTCTTAAATATTTTATTATCGAAAATACTAAAATTGAATTTTGTTAATTCATTTAATGTATTAATGCAACGTTAAAACCGTAAACAACGTTTGGGCTTTGGTAAATTGATCTCCTTCTGTTTTCAAACAGATGTTTGATTAAGAAAAATTTACTTAAAAGACAAAGGAAGTCTCCTTTCTATGAAAGAAGAGTGAGACATAATCCTATTCCTTTTCATGAATGAAAAAGGATAATAGGAATATTAAATATGTCTAAATTCTAATATATAACTCATGGCAAACTTTAATAGTTAAGAATTGCTTATTTTCTATAAAGATTTCATCACCTCATTTGGTGATTAAATTCTTAATAACAAATATGATATTTGGTTAACTAGAACTTTATGAGTTATTAAAGTTAGAAGCTAGATTAATTACCGCAAAATGGTAAAAGACAAACTAGTATATTTATTTAGTTGTTTTGTTTTGACCATTTATAGGATCTACATACATTGTGGGATGGTAGACCTGTTAAGGAAGAAATTGCATGCCCAATTTTTCCAAGTTAATAACATTGATGGTTATTCCATCATTAACTAGTAGATTGCACACTTTAAATGCATAAGTAATTGTTACGTATGGACATTCAAAGGTGTTGGTAAGTTAAAAGTACACTATTTTCTTTTACTGGATATGAAACACTTACAATGTTGTCAAATTCAGTGGGAGTATTATGTACTTATTACTGAATAAGAAATTATTGTAATGATCTTTAATTCAGTGGGAGTTACAAGCTTTGACATCTTGGTAGCTAAAGATAATTACTTTCCAAAAGTAGACACTCATACTTTTAAGGTTAGTCTTGGACGTTTCCTTATTAGACAATGTTGTTCTACATCTACTTGTTATGCTGAAATCTATGACACAATCATATTGATCACATAAACAAACGCATGGAGTGTTGTTTATCAACTATATGAGGTTGTTACATGCACAAGTGGGAGAATTGTTATATTTAAGTGTGTGCAAGAAACAACTCATAAAGATATGATTTAAAAGATTCTCTTGACTGAAAGTTAAGAGACTAACGTTATAATAGGGTGTATACATATCTAATTTAAGAAACACTTGAGGTTGTAATTTACGTCATGTGAGAGCTTGGCTAGATTACAATGGAAAGGCAATTTCATACTTTCATTACTAGCAGATCAACTGATGTAATGGAATTATGTTATTTGCAGTTTCTAAATTAGATACCTATTAGAACATGTGTCAATATGATATCAAGAAGATTATTTGTATATTTATGAATTCTTGGAATGACATAAATTAATAAAGTAATCTAATGCTACTTCAATCTAAATATTTATGTATTCTTGGAATGACATAAATAAATGAAGAAATAATGTTGTTTTACATTATTGTGAAGTAATAAATTAACTTGAAAATACTATTGAAACCAAGAGATGGTGTTCATAATTACTTTAGTTAAACATGTTTATGTTTCATTGTAAAGATATAAACATAAAGTCTTTAATTGTTACAAGACTTATAATAAAGTAAGACGTTGTCTTGTTATGTTTTTTTTAATTAAAACATATACATTAAGTCATTAAATTGTTATGTGACTTATAACGTATAGTGGGATTATAACAGTTTATGTTTTCTTGTAGAGACATAGACATGAAGTGACTTTGCCAAAAGTACTTGTGTTATAAAGCATGTAATTGGCTTGAAAATACTATTATACCATTAAAAGGACTTAGTTGGTAAATAGACAAGCCAAAAGGAATATGATTATCTTAAATATTGTTAGATTATCTTATAATATTAATCCTAATGAAATACAAAATGTTTTTGGTATGTTCAGTTAGGAAAATCAAACTCTTGTTATAATTGTTTGATTAAAGATAACTATGACTTCTTTTCTTCCAAAAGTTATCAAGGTTAGAAAATTGAGTATGGATTAAAAATACTCAATAAGACTCCAACCTAGAAGATTAATGAGACACCATCATATGATGGAATGTGATGAATCACATTAAGTCTTAAATTGAAGTTCTGAATTTGTTCAACTGCTTATGAAGAGGTTATTAGCAAATTAAGTCAGAAACTATCAATATGTATTTGTAATATCCCAAAAGAGAACATTGTATTGTTGCTCTATTTGCTATGTATTTATAGATAGTCTTTAAATTACTAAAAGCAAGTGGGAGTTTTAATCTTTAAAGGATAAAATTACAAGATACATAATCTTCTAAAATAAACTAGTAAATGTCATGATGAGGCTAGACATGAAAATGTTACATCTCAAGATGATGGAATTCTCATTCATAGATCCACAAGGATATCTCATATATTTGATTAATATGTTGAGATTTCTGATACATTACCAAATATGGAATTGGGTAAAGTACACATGCTATGAATGATTAAGATGTTGTCCATAAAGATAATCAATTTTGAAACTTGGTTTATCTTAATAGTTAGACTAGAAAATAAAGATGAGTTTCTCTAAAGATAAGGTAACCCTTGTGGTTTAATTATTTGTATAGAAATCATATGGACAATATTGTACACGTATTTAATGCATGTTTTGTGACAAGATTATTAATCACATTTAAGCAATTAACTGTGATTGAATATTCTATCCTAAACGCATTAAATATATAAAGATTATGATTTTCATATTTTCATTAATATTGAAATGACAATGGAATATCAAAACTCTTTCTTCAGAGATTACTTGAGCGAGGGCGATAAGTAATCAAAAGGAGTTATGAATTCAAAACAAATCTTTGGAAGTATAAAAAGTGCAATAATCCATTAATGGATAAATGCATGCATCTAGGAGATTATTCTTATGTTTAATTATTAAATCTATGTTTTGATTTATAATTGAAATAAGATAATAAGTATTCCTAAAAGCTAGTGGGAGTATTATGTTTAATTTCCTATATCATATATATTGTAAAATATATATAAGAAGTGACATTCCATATAAGTAAAATGTTAAGTCTTAGTTTGGAATAAAACTTTACTTGGAGATTTAGAAAATATGACATACAACCTTGGAATGTTTATCATTTAATAAACATGTGCAGTAAATGAATCTAATAGAACATGATATATCATTTAGATAAGAATAAATTACATAGATGGTCCCTGTGGTTTGCTCAAAGTTTCACCCACAGTCCCTGAAAGTTAAAAGTTGCATGGATAATCCCTATCTCTGAAAAGAATAACACAAATGGACCCTTTTTTAACTGTCGTTAAGTGACTTCCGTTATAATTTACACGTTAGTCCTTTTTGATTAAATATCGTTGCATCATTTATCCTTTATAATAACGGCCGTTTATAACTTAAAGTTTTTCAAAATTTTCTTATGTTTTCATACGTTTTCATCCGTTTTTATACGTTTTCATGCGTTTTAATCCTTTTTCATCCGTTTTTATACGATTTCGTCCGTTTTTCTTACGTTTTCATCCGTTTTCATGCGTTTTTATATGTTGTCGCTCGTTTTTCTTACGTTATTGTCTGTTTTCCTACGTTTTCATCCATTTTTATCCGTTTGGGTCCGTTTTTATACGTTTTCGCTTGTTTTTATACGTTTTCCTTTATTTTTCTTACATTTTCATACGTTTTTATCCGTTTTTATATGTTTTCGTTCGTTTTTATACGTTTTCTTACATTTTCATCGGTTATTTTTATGTTTTCATATGTTTTCTCCGTTTCCTTCCGTTTTCATTCATTTTTATTCATTTTCGTCTAGAAGTTATGAATTCAAAATAAATCTTTGGAAGCGTACAAAGTGCAATAATCCATTAATGGATAAATGCATGCATCTAGGAGATTATTCTTATGTTTAATTATTAAATCTATGTTTTGATTTATAATTGAAATAAGATGATTTTCTAAGTATTCCTAAAAGCTAGTGGGAGTATTATGTTTAATTTCTTAAATCATATATGTTGTAAAATATATATAAGAAGTAACATTCCATATAAGTAAAATGTTAAGTCTTAGTTTGGAATGAAACTTTACTTGAAGATTTAGAAAATATGACATACAACCTTGGAATGTTTATCATTTAATAAACATGTGCGGTAAATGAATCTAATAGAACATGATATATCATTTAGATAATCTAAATGGATATGTAAAATCTAAGTATGACTCAAGGATTTTTCATATACATCATGTTATTGTTGTATCATGCTTAAATATAAGATGATTTAACAACATTGATATCTAATTGAAAGTTATTAGATAACTTGTATAATAAATATTCTAAAAGAATGTATTTGGATATAGAATCACATCCTCAGCCTGGAATAGCTTCCAGATTCTATAGATGAACAATTTTTCAAAAAGTTGTGAAAATTGTCATTGCTAACAAACTTGAATGTTTGGAAGGCATCAAACATTATACAATAGATATATTATTGTTTACGGGAATTTTAAATAGCATATTGTTGTTTGCATACAATAATGCTAATAAAATTGAGATGACACTCAATACTAGTCATGGTAAAGATTTCATCCTTATCCATATGTACTAGTTGTGCTTTCTAAAAGTATAGTTGCATTATAAATTAAAGAATAAGAATACTTTAAACTTTAAAATGTTTTAGAAGTTTGATTGTCATAAATTGGTGGTTAAGGATGACACACAATTTATGAATATTATGTGAAATTATCAAAATAGTTGAGTATGCACATACAAGAACTTCACTAGTTGAATTCTTAAATAAGTATTCTCAAAATTCTGATAGATCAAAGTTGGATGATTTATGTTTTTGTCAACAAGTATGAATGTCATTACTTGAGATATAATTCATCAATTAGAGTTATCATGCATTGATCTATTTAGTAGTTAGATAAGGGATGTTAAATAGTTATTATTTATAATGAATTGAAGTACTTGGTACGTTTGTTTTCATTAAATAATAAATTTTATCCTATATTTACATGTTTAACCGTGAATAAATGTTATTCTAAATTGTCCATTGTCAGTTAATAATATGGGAATATTATTAAATTAAGACAAATCTGATTTTGGTGTAATATACTTAAAAGTATATTGATGCGTAGACATGCCATTTCAGATGATATTCAATGATACTGAATAAAGGACTTATCCCAACTACATGATGTTACTTTATGGATCTTGTCATTAAGTAAATCCTAAGAAGTTATCCTCAGACTTGAGATACAAGATAACTTTCATGAATGTAGTGCATTTTTGTGAAACAACTTAACGCTATACGTAACTGGTAGTCATAAGGGTTGTTTTCGGAAGTGTTACAAAGTTTGTGGGTTTTGCTTGTAGTCAATACAGAATTTATTCCTTCAAATTTATTTTTGGAGTTTAATACTACTGGGCCCCTCGTAGGGTTGTCATGATGTTTGCGTGCGCACGCCCAAGATCTTCCCTGAATATGTTCTGATGATTTGGTAATCTTGTCAATCACATACAACGAGAAACAGAATTGTTAATTAAGGAATGACTTTGATCCGTATCCTTATTAACGTGGTATTAGAAACAAAAGGATAATAATAATGAGTAATCATTAAAAGGTTTTCCAGGAGCCTTACTCGATTCGTACTAAGAGGCATCGGCGTGTTGCAAGACGCTAACCGAATGTGATCACACTATTAAGATATGTCCAAGTGGGAGCTGCTAGTTTTATGAACATAAATTAATAGTGTGTGTTAGAATCGGACTCGAGATCACGGGATTGCACACTTTACGTATGAAGAGTAAATGAATAATTATTTATAAATGTTATGTATAATTATTAATAAACACAATACGAGTAACAAGCGTTAGTATTTAACGGAATTGACTAACGACCGTTAGACGAAATTAAGGAAAGTATATTGTGTGAATTATTGGAAAGTCAAGAAGGTTCCGGAATCCCTTTGGGAACTCCTATTGGACCGGCCACACAAAGGAGGGCACCTCCTTTGTGCCTTGGACTCCAAGTAATCTCACACTATATATACGAACCCAAGGTTAATTGTTTTGTTATCTCTTGTACACATTAACTTGGTGTTTTCTCTCCTTCTTTCTCTCTAAAAATCGATCAAACTTATCCCTAACCTAAGGGATTCGATTTTTGCAATTGTGTTTTATTTACTTGCATAAACTTTTACTTGAAGTAGTACGTGTGTACAAGAACGTGAATCAAACACACTATTGTTTGATTCTTGGATTGAATTACAAAAAGGTAAGGGGTAATTCTTATAATCCACATAAACCCTAATTAGGGTTCTTGAATTGAAGATTTGCTCTAATTGATTCTTATTCGGTCTAGAATCAAAAGGTACGCTTACTTTTATGTTTGGTTAATTAATTATGCATTATATGATCCTAATTGCTTCCGCCATGCTTACTTGATGCTTTTATTTATATATGTATGACATGAGTATAAAATTCCAACAGTTTTGACTTCTATTTTTGGGGGAATTTTCATATATATTCCTCCCTGGATGAATAATTACATATATTTCATATGTATTAGTTTTTGATGCATAAAGTACAACGGTTTTAAACTTTTAATGCATCAACATGATATATATGTACAGTAATTTTTAAAATAAGCAGGGACATATATATAAAAGCCCGGGTGTTTTTTAAGCCTATTTTTCTGAATTATTTCGAAACTTATGAGTTTGTATAAGTTTATTATGTTATACTCCAGTATCAAAATAAACTAAAAATATAGGTTTGTGATATATAAGCTGAAACTTACATAAGCAGTATATAATTTACCGGGTGAAATACCCTTTACCCGAAAAAAACTTACATAAGCAGTAACCTAATAAGCTCGTAAGCTTGTAAAACAACCACTTTAAAGAAAATTAGCTTTAATTTTTAAATGATTTTAATTGTAATTAAAGGCTTAACTTTTTGTTGATTGAACACCAATAACTTTTTGTTCCCAAGCTAGTCAAGGAAGTGTCCATTGATGTAATCCACCCATGAATGCTTTTTGCTTAATTTCCCAATTGCCATTAACTTTCTTGGACTTCCTTAAGAGCAACACCAGGAGATTAACTTATTCATACCCAAAAAAAATATAATCACGAGAGTGTAAAAGTTTTGAACTAGTATATATAGCTTTTAAGTTCTAACGTATAGTAACTGAAATAAAATATGAAAGGAGCTTAAATTATACACCCACATGCACATCGGTACATATTTATTAGGATATCAAGTTTGCACCTGATGTATTTCATCTTTGAAGCTACATAACTAGCCCTTAGTATTGATATATAGAAGACAGCATTTTGTCCATTTTTTTGTTACACGATTGAGAGACTTAGCTAGCCACTTAGAAAGGTAAGGCATGAAGGTGCACACTAAACTAGCTAGTGTAGACGTATTGAACAAAGTTTTATGATGCTATAAAAATCATGAACAGCCGTTTTTTAGGTTGTTTAAGGTGTAGAAAATCGTTATACATGTTTCGCAGGCACGTATAATACATGTACATTACTATAAATTAAACGAGTCTACATACTAACATCGCTTCTTGGTGAACTTGAGAAGGGCAATTGCGTACGTACAAGAGTCAACGTGGCATTGATTTGGACTCAACATGGTCTCCGGTTTGTAACAATAATTTTGAAGCCGAAATCCACCTTTTCCTTGATTGTTGTGTAGCCAAGGAAATATGGTCAGTGATTTTCATTTAATTTGGCAGAATCTGCACAACATCTGTATCTCATGCATTAAACTTGCCGGATAGGTCGACTGACCCTTTCTCCAAATCGCTCATCGTTCTTTTCGTTGTTGTACATACCTCCCCCATTGGCTTCTTTGGAGGTATAGAAACCAGATAGTTTTTTCGTCTATAAGAGACTGAAGAAGGAACTTATATCAACGACATCAAACACATCTCCTTTTCTTGGATCTCTTCTGGAGCTTAGAAAACTTTCCACAATTAGAAAGATTAGTTTAGTAACCCTTGTCTTGTGATTCTACTCTAGCTACTTGCTAGTCTCTTTTCAATAGATATCATTTGCAGTTAAAATAAGTCTTACAGGTGTTGATGTTAGGTCATGAAATCATACTTAATCTGCATAGTTAGCCAATCAATCATGCATTTTGGTGCGCTTAATTACAAATGCTTAAAGGTACGAGCAAGCACACCTAAAAAATTTAATACGTACCTTTCATATCTAAATAAATACAAACGTGTATCTACAGCAAGCACATGGACACACATATAACAAATGAGTCTTTTTAACATAAAATGATTGATCTGTACAATCAAATCGTGTGATTAATATGATACAAGCTTCGTAACTAATTTTGTTTCCCTGAATACAACATCTACCACTTTAACAATTAACCCACTACCAAACTATTTATGTTAAAGCAACAAAACCAACCAACCAAAATTCCCCACCATGGACATATGCAAACATAAAACCCCTTCTTTCTCCGTTTCATTCATTTCTCCTTTTTCGAATCATACCTAAGGACTTCTAAATACTAACTATTGGTGATGTCCTTGGGTAGATCCCTCCAGTTTAGGCGGATCATAGGACGGTTATTCCTAACCTTAGTCACCTTATAACTCCATGAACATCCTAGTGATGCCTTTTGAAACCATTCATTTGAAAATCTCTCAAAGTGTTTGTGAATAAAAAAAATTTATAAAACTTTGAGGGTTTTATTTTCTTATGAAATGCTCCCCCTCCACATGTGCTTATGAATATTTTGCGGAAAATAACACATGCGGGAGAAGTTAGCACTTTAGAATTGATCTACTCTTAATAGACATGTACCCGAGGGACACGGTTACGTTGCTTAGTTAAAGGGATGCATTGTCAGTTTTTAGGTGACAACTAGCCGTAATAACTACCTTGAAGTTGTAAACATTCCATAAAGGAAGTTAGACCCGTCAAAGTAACGTCTAGAAAGAGTTTCTCGAAACGGTACAATCTACTCGGAAAAATCCTTTCGAATACTAACGGTTTTTGTTTCGTCAATTCTTGGGTCAATTCTGAGTCGAGCTCGAGTGAGATACAATATTGCCACATCATATTTTAATCATTTTCTTCTTCTCCCCCTCAAAAATAGCATATCAAATGTTGTTTTTGCAAACGATTTTTATTAAAATATGCTTTTTGAGTCTTATGGGGAGTTATCATCAAAGATTTGAGATTTTAAGAACGATGTTTTGGTACAAGTACTCCCCCTCAACTTGTGGATACTCATTGAGGTGAAATACTTGTCTTTTGAGTAGAATTGTGAAAATCTGAAAGGTTTAATAAATTCTACTCAAAAGTAAGAAGCCTTCGCTCCTTATCTTAGGATTGTAGCACTCAAGCGTACCACAGGGTCCTTTCTTTACAAGGTATGGGTTGTGCACTGTTATGTGTACACAAGCCTTAATAATTCATAATTAACAAGAATGAATTAGAAATAATGAAAGGTTATACCAAAAGCTTAAGTCTGAGATGAGGTCAAGGCATTGAAGTCGGTAAACTTTGCATTGGGCCTCTGAAATGTCAGGATCGGAAACGATGGACGAACCCCGATATAACTTTCCAGCCTCCTAATCTGCTCCCTCCGGTTAAGCCTTTCTTCAATGGCATGGATGAAGTTCTTTACCATTCTTCTTGTGCTAGAATTCCAACGGGTAATCTTTCCTTCTTTTACTTTGTTCAGATCATCTGTCAATCTCCCCACTAGACCATCACGAACTCTTTGCAAGGTAGCATCACAGAACTTATGAAGCTCGTCGAACCGCATGAACCGTAGCTGATTCTTTGAGTTAAGGTAAGTAACCCCGAACTTTTGTTTTTGGAGAATCATCAGTTGAGATGCGTCATGTAGTTATTCGATCATGAGTTGTGGTTTGGTCAAGTTGAGATGATTCTGGTAGCTTTCAACACCTAACTGTAGATCTTTTACACGTTTACGGATGATCAGTTGTCTGATGTACATGAGCAAGGAAGAGATGAAGTTATACTGAGTTGACGTTGGGAAGCCCCTCATTCTTCCTTGAACTTTCTCCAGATACATATCTTCTACGTCATCTAGATAAAGATGTGGGAAATCGGCTTCACAAAACTTGTAGAGCTGTTCGTCTTGCCTCTTAACCACTATTTCCTTCATGTAGACATAATCAAACCGTTTATCTTCCAGGATTTGCATGATTGCGACGATTCGGCTTTTGTTTTTCACATCACCGGATGTACGTTCACGTCTATGAGTATAGCCGAGCTTTCGTCGTTCTGACCAGTTCTGAATTCCAAACAAAGCGTCTCTGTTGTATTCCACAATAGAGTTGCTGAAAATAGGAGCGGTTTCTTCAATGTTTGGAACCTCATAACGAGCAGCTGGTACTGAAATCCTTAATGAAGACTTGTAGCGATCTTTGGAAGCTTTGATGTCGTGTTGCAGGTAGCGAAGATCATAGTTGAAGAAGAACCGATACGGAATTCTAGGCTTGTCAGCAAAGCCTTGAAGAGGTAAAGGTTTTGTCCAGTCGGTGAAGTACGGTTCGTTGTGTTTTCCATGGGCATCGAAGTTGCTTTCCGTATTAAGCCAATCAAAGGAGTCTGATAAAGCTGATGCAATGTTCTGCAAATGGTAGTCCAGCTCTATTTTGTTTCCTGATCGTG
>LBNU01035444.1:1744-25158 GCA_014162995.1 Artemisia annua
AGCTTCGTTTCATGAGGTTCGATGAGATTCAGAAGTTTTGTGATGTCACACTTCAACGAGTTCGTGATGGGTTAGCAGAAAGGTTGGAGGATGAAAAGAAGAGGCTAAAAGAGGGAAGAGAAACTAGGTGGAAAGCTAAAGGACGCAGAATGATCAGAAACTTTGTCCATACGATTGAAGGAAGGCTATATCGACGACAACAGATCAGAAGGTTGGAAAGCTATATCGGTGTTCGACCATCATTTCCGGTCTTGACATTCCGCTGACCTGATCCAAAGTTCATAGTCTTCGATGCTTAGCTCGGCTCCCATTCTTCTGGTACAAATATTTCAATATATTTATAATATTGTTTGATTTGTAATTATTACGGCTTGTGCACATATAACAGTGTACAACCCGCACTTTGTAATGAAAGGACCCTGTGATACGCATCAGTGCTACAATCCTAATATAAGGAGCGAAAGCTTCTTACTTTTGAGTAGATCTAATCAAACCTTTCAGTATTTCTCAAATCTGCTCAAAAGACAAGTATTACACCTCAATAAGTAATCACTTGTTGAGGGGGATTACTTGAATCAAAACATCGTTCTTAAATCTTCAAATCTTGTTGATCTCTCCCCATAGGACTCAAAAAGGCATATTTTAATCAAAACCGCTTACAAAAACAACATTTGATATGCTATTTTTGAGGGGGAGAAGAAAAAGAAAGTGATTAAAATATGATGTCAAAAAGTCTTATCTCGTACTAGCTCGACTCAGAATTGACCCACGAATTGACGAAACAACAAATGTTTGAATTCGAAAGGATTTATCCGATTAGAAAGTACCGTTTCGAGAAACTCTTTCTAGTTGTTTACTTTGACGGGTCTAACTTCCTTTTAGGAATGTTAACAACATCAAGTTAGTTATTAGGGCTAGTTATCACCTAAAAGCTGATAATGCATCCCTTTAACTAAGCAACGTAAACGTGTCCCTCGGGTACATACCTATTGAGAGTGGATCAATTCAAAAGTGCCAACTCTTCCCGCATATGCAAATTTCTGAAAATAATCATGAGCATATGTTGAGGGGGAGTATTTCATATAAAATCCAAAACCTCAAAGTTTTAACAAAAAGTTTTACACACTTACACATTTTGAGAGATTTTCAATGATTTTGTTTAAAGGCATCAATAGGATAGTCATGGAGTTACAAGGTGACTAAGGATAGGAAAAACCGTCCTATGATCCGCCTAAACCGGAGGGATCTACCCAAGGACATCACCAATAGTTAGAAATAGAAGTCCTTAGGTATGTTATTACAAAAGGAGAAAAGAATGAAAAGGGAAAGAAGGGGTTGAAGAATTAAAAAGAAATTGAATGAAAAGGGTGAAAAGAAATAGCCCTCCATATTATCAACCTTAGGTCAGACACCGGGTTCAATTCATATGCTACTGGTCATTGCTAAGGCGACACCGGTATTCAAGATAAAGACGTCATGGACCCAGTGACGCAATGCACCTAAACCTTCTTAGGCCATCAGGCATCTCTCAAAAGATGTTTGTTTCATTCTCATGGGGAACCAGTGTAATCTATCGAACGTCTATTAGAGATGGTTGATATTGAAACAGGAGGCCCTCTGCTCCATGCCTCCGCATAGGAAACCAAATTTGCACTTATCGAGTCTAGAGCCACGAGATAACATAAAAGATCTCTTAGGAACACAAAATTCTTCTACACTAAGTGTCTTGCATCATTGGACACTAAGTGTAAATTATCGAGTCCTTCGCAGATCTTAGCAATCTGCCTTGAACGTTTATGAGGGATTTACTTAGGTATTTCTCGAATGATTGAACGGAAATCCTGCCAGGGTCAACATCTAACAGCCCTGACAGCAGGTCACTTTGGTGATTCCTTGTGGATTACGCTTAGTGTGTTCGATGGTTTCAAACGGTCTACAGTCGTGGGGTGATCTCCAGCGACTCACCTAATCGTGGGTGTGCGAATGCATGTCTCTGTAAGCCCTCTAGGGGGTATCCGATTAGGAACGGCCTTGGTAAGGATTAGAAGGAGTCTTCACACTATGCTGTTGACGAATTCTAACTCCAAACCTGTAAGTACCGGATGTTTTATTGCTAACTGTTTCAATGCAGGTACAACCACCGTCCTGAACACCAGCTTCCACATGCTCATACTTACATCTCAACAACTATGAAAGCTCTCATGAAAGATCGAAGCAACACAAATGTCAAAGATAGATTCCATGACAAAAGAATCTACAACGTGATAAAGACAAACGATCTTAAGTGCAACACCGTCTAAAGAAGGATTCTACGTCAACATAAAGAATCTTCACATATGAAAAGAGAGCTTCACACGAATGAAAGTTTCAAATGTCAAAGATGTATGAGCATGTCGGAAGGATGCAGATCCACTGGAGTCTAAGAAAGTGACGAATGGCAGAGTACTACATCATGTGATCACTATCTCATCAGCAACAAAGAACTAAGAACACCCATTCTATATGGGGAGATTGTTAAGAACTAAGAACGATGAATCACCTCTACTTATCATGTTTTGAAGACGTCTAAAGCTATGAATGCCACAACTAAAGTCCAAAGACAAAGACGTCAAGCAACCTCAAATGACCGTGACTAACATCACTTCTTCACAACCGATCCTTAGGGGGAGATTGTTAGAACCTAAGTTTATCAACGTTTAGTCAAGTCTCGGTTATTTCAGTCATTGTAATAGGTTGCTAAGTTATTTATGTTATTTATGTTTAAGTGTAAGTCTATTAAGTTTCCAATGGGCCACAAGCCCAACGTTTAGAAAAAGGATGGAGAAAGGGAGTGTTGCCCTAGCTCCTCTCCTATAAATAGGACCTCCATGTAATCCTTACACTTGTTGGTTATTTCAATATCATAAGGAAACTCTTGCACTTTTATTCTTCATATTTGATCTAATCAACCAAACTCTATTTCTCATCTTATTTCTATCATTTCAATACTTGTGTTTACAATATGGTGACCTAACATAGGGTTACGTAACTCATGGGGTATATGGCATGTTGATTCGTGTGGTTCTGACTGTGATCGTATGGTATAATCATGAAGAGTGGTTTTATAGATTCAGGAGGGAGGAACAATAATCATAAGAAGAAGGAAAGTAATACTGGTGGTTTGACAACCATGCCTTATAGGCTAATGATGGTGCTATCATGGAATTTGCTTCATCTCCAAAGGCTAAAATTGTGAATGATAAGGATACGTGTTCTTTAACCGTAAAGATTCGTAATATTGAACGTCAAATGCTTGAAGATAAACTCGTGTTATTGGGAGATGAGTGAGAACCTTTAAAAATTAGGACGAGTGTCTTTGATTCTGGTGTGAAGTTGCAAGAGAAGGTACGTGTTGTTACATAACAGGTGGTTGAACCGATTATCCGACATACTCCTTCTTTTGCTAGTTTGGTCTGTAATAAACCATGCACACGTAAAGTTAATTTCAAATCGTTAGAAACAGGTAAACCGACCAATGAATTGGCTGAGGTTCAGATTTCTTTATCCTTGGTTTTGAAAGTTCACACGAGATTTGAATATACCTTATATGGGTATCTCGTGGGCAAGAGAGTTGCTTTTCCAGTGGTCGACAATTATGTTTGAAATACATGGAAAAAATATGGTGTTGTAGGTGCCATGATGAACTCAAAAGGGCTTATTCTTTTTCAAGTTCTCTATGGTTGACGGAATAATAGTATTGGAAAGTTGACCTTATTTCCTTTGATACGTTCCTATTATATTGAATAAGTTGGCATCAAATGCTAATTTGCTGAAAGAAGACTTATGCTCGAT
Source organism: Artemisia annua (assembly GCA_014162995.1). Lineage (NCBI taxonomy): Eukaryota > Viridiplantae > Streptophyta > Magnoliopsida > Asterales > Asteraceae > Artemisia > Artemisia annua. Next base: position 5,576 of record LBNU01035444.1, read on the forward strand.
TCCTATTTGCGTTAAACTTCATGATATTCCCATTGTGACTTTTACTGAGGATGGATTGAGTGCGATGGCTACTAGACCTGGTAATCTGATTATGCTTGACTCTTATACTAACTCTATGTGCATACAGGGGGCGTTTGAATTATCCATGAGCTTTGATTGATATCAAAGCAGATAGGGAGCTAAAGGATACCATGATTATTACTATCCCGAGTTTGGAGGATAATGGTATTGTGCTTCATACTGTTAGAGTGGAATATGAATGGAAACCACCTAGATGTGGAGCGGGTATCGTTCTTGGTCGACATGACTTGTTCAAAAGGCATTGTTGATGAAGTTAAGAAGCAAAATATGATGTCAAATGATGGTTTTCAATATGCTTATAGGAAGTCCTTTCGTAGCCAATTTGTTAATATTGGTCCAAAATTCCAATTTAAACCACCTAAAATGGTGTATAAACATGTGTCACAGAAAAATGTGGCCAGTTTGAGTGGCACAAAGAAGATTTCAAAAATGGCTAGCGTTAACATAGTTACTTCAAATCATTTTGATGCTTTAAAAGTTGCAAATGATGAAGATGTAGGAGTGAATAGAGGTAATGGCTAGTGAAAGGTTGATCAAGTGTCGTCTTGCAAACCTACTATTGGCTCTTGTGTTGAACATGTAGTGACTAGTAGTGGTATTAATAAGGGTGAGAAGTTGATTGAAAAGGTTGTTAAAGAAAGTGATATATAGTGACGTGGAAGACGTATATGACAAAACTTCTAACTTTATGGCTTCAAAAAAAATCCGAAAGGTGGAACTGGTATTGGAAAAAAGATAAGTGTTGGAAGGAGGATTTTGATGAAGATCCATTTGATGGTTATCGTGAAGATTTAACCGAAGAGCAACTGGCATTCTGTGATGCACTTGATATAAATTTTTATAGTCAAATTAGACATTAATTTATGTTGGTTTTGAGTGAAATGTATTTTAGTGGGTAGTCTTATTTTTCCTTTGTATACGAATAGTAGTGTCATGTTATGTTAGCTTTACCGTTTATGTAATGGGCTGAGATGCGAGATTCACCCACATCCTATGCACTTAAATGTTTTTTGGAATAATATATTCATCTGGTATAAAAACCTTTTACCCAAAAAAGACTTCTTGCTATCAGTTGTATATTATCAGCCCATATTATTATGTTGTAATGGGCTTGACCCACTTGTTTAGGTTTTAGACTACTCTATTGTATTATATATTGACTTATTGAGTTTAATGAGAATCATGGTAAATTAGCTAATTATTATGATAATCAGACCAAAACTGATTACATCCTAAAATTTCTCTACCTAATCGTCCATTCCCTCTATCTCCTTCACATCCATTTTTTTTTCCTAAACCCTAAATATCGTCTATCTCATGGTGAGTGATGACAATACTCCTCCTAATCCCCCACCTACTACACCTGATAAACTCATCTCATCATGGCAAACCTCCAACATCGTGCCCGTAAAATTAAGCCTTGAAAAGTTGAACTACAATTCTTGGAGTTCATTTTTCAAAATTCACCTCGGTGCCCTAGGCCTCAAGAAACATATTGAAGATGCATCCACTAGCACAACCACCATTGATCCCGATTGGGATACGCTTGACCATCTAGTCAAGATGTGGATCCTTGGAGCGTGTACCGAATCATTGCAAGATCAACTAGTTACGACTCCGGGTAGTGCAAAAGATCTATGGAAATACTTGAAGGACCTCTTCCATGATAATGAAAATGTCTGGACTCTCGATAATCAACTCCGGTCCATCAAACTAGGTAATCTTTCAATTAATGATTATTTCACTAAAATTTTAATAGATGGCCAATAGATTGAAAAAACCTTGTTGGTTCGGTTAAAGATAAAAACCTAGTGATTTATGCTTTAAATGGATTACACGAGGATGGCCAAACGGAAAAACACATTCTAGATACCACTTCTTCATCTCCTACTATACTTGTGGCATCTAGTTCTAATAACCAAAACCGGTCCCGTAATAACAATAACCGAACTCAACAAAATACACAAAGTACTTCTCAATTTTGCACTCCTTTTCCAAAAGGTTCATGTAAGTTTGGGTACAGATGTAAATTTACACATGTAACAACTCCTACATTACAGGTTATAATTTAATTTTATACTTTTACTTATTATTATTTTAGTTTTAAATAAACTTACTTTTACGTGTAACCTAGAAAGTTCACTCGCGTATGCTTAACTCGTAATCTACCCTAGACTATGTTCAGTCTACATGTTTTATGCATTTTATTTTCCTTATGATCATTAAATATGTCATATTTTACTTTTACCATTTATACGCAAACCTTGTACCTTTTACGTTTTACACGTTTACGGGTTACATTTTTAAGTTTTAACAACGTTTAACCACCACGATAGACTCATACTATGTATAAAATACTAGGATTTGTTATTTTTGTAAAATTATGACATTTTATAAATGTTATATTTTTACGTTATCCGATTTTATATTTTGGTTCAAACCCGCACCACCGTTGCACCGTTAGCCCTAATTATACTCACCTTGTCTTACATTTTTGTATGAAAACTACACCATACGCCTCCCACTCACTATAACTCACGACACAACCACAAGGACACTTGTCCTTGTGGTGAGCCAACTTCTACACATAACATCATAACTTCAACATTTGAATTCCGCTAGTCTTGCATGTAACCACTATCTTATATTTATACACATCTCATTTGATCAAATAAACTACACAAAATTCTTCCCTTCCTCACTATACTGCCGCCCCATATATCACACACATATAATCCATCCATTTGATTTATAAATTAGTTCTTGTGTTCTTGGTAAAGGTTTAGGTGTTCTTGTTAGGTTCTTGGGTTATTTTGATCATCTGTTGGGTTTAAATGTTTAATTAATTGAAGGTTACTAGGTTTTTTTCTTAAGAAGTTCTTGCAAGTGTTTTGGGTTATAGTTATAAAGTTCAAAGTTGTACTAGAGTTTAAAAGAAGGGTTTATTTGGTTGGTTAAAGATTTGGAAGGTTGGGTAAAAGTTGTTGGTGATTAAGGGTTTGATTGTTTGGTGTATTGTTGTTTTATTCACTTTCTTTGTAAGATCATCATTTTATTTTGTTGTTCATTTCAATTTATTTTGTAGTAATAAGCTACTGGTCTCTATGAGTTTCTATGTTGTAAGTATTGTTTTGAAAGATTTGGACATTTTACATAACATTTAAACCATGAAAACTAGCTTAAACAAACCCTAGGGTATAATTATAAAAGATGGAATTTGGTCGGTAACAAAGAATGAATAAACTGATCAACTCAGTAAACATCGGACCTTAGGTAAAAATATAGGTTGTAGGTCTATGTCTTCTGGTCGTTTTCCGGGTGGCTCGTTCCGTAACTCCTCCTGATGATTAAAACAGAAAATAAACGATAAACTATGTCAAAAGATTGCACACCGAACTTTATTGGCTAAAATCTCTTAAAATCTGTATAAAACCAACTGTTGGTGTAAAAATAGAAAATTTGGTAGACATCTTAACTTAAATGTGGTGGAGGTGGGTGGTGGCGGGTGGCAGTGGTGGAGGTGGGTGGTGGCGGGTGATGGTAAATGGACTAACGTTGCAAATGATCGTCGGTAAATGGACTAACGTTGTCTTTGTTAAACGGCCGTTAGCAATTTTTTAGAGAAAATGACGAAACTTGCAATTTGGGCCTAACCACAAGGACGATTTATGTAATTTACTCTAACAGAAAAACCTTAATCACCTTAGCATTCACTAAATAGAACGGATTAGTAAGTTGGATACACACAATAGGAAAAAAAAAGATGGTTACACAACATAGTAAAAGGTGACAAGTTCGATACATTTTTAAAACAATTATCCCTTATTTATTTACAGAAATGGAGCTGAAATTGCTTATTTATTGATTTATATGGATGATATTGTTCTCACCACTTCATCTATAGCTTTACTTCTGCGTATTATATCATCTTTACATAGAGAGTTCGAGATGACAGGCCTTAGGGCTCTCAACTATTTTTCGGGCATTTCCGTTTCTCGTAACAATACTGGGATGTTTCTCTCTCATTGGAAATATGCTCGGGAACTACTTCAATGAGCCCAAATAAGCAAATGTAGCCCCTTATGGTCTCTAATTGATACAAAATCTAAAGTTGCCCCTGATGGTGATCCTTTTACTAACGCTACTCTTTATCCTAGTCTTGCAAGAGGTCTACAATATCTTACTTTTACCCAACCAGATATTTCTTATGTTGTTCAACAGGTTTGTTTGCATATGGGTATATTTGCGGTACACTGGCTTTTGGACTCCAACCTTATGTTTCTTCAACCACATCTCTTATTGCTTATTCTAATGCTGACTGGGCTGGGTGCCCTGCTAACGACGATCTACATCTGGATATTGTGTATTCTTGGGGAACAATCTATTGTCGTGGTCATCTAAGTGTCAACTTACGCTTTGTCGGTCAAGTGATGAAGCTGAGTATCGAGGTGTTGCGAATGTCATTGTTGAAACTGCTTGGCTTCGCAACCTACTTAGGGAGCTACATACACCTTTATTGACCGTCACACTTGTTTATTGTGATAACGCAGTGTCATTTACCTGTCTGCTAATTATGTTCAACATCAACGAACAAAGCACATCGAGATAGATATTCACTTTGTTCATGACATGGTTGCCAATGGACAGGCTCGAGTTTTGCATGTACCGTCACGCTATCAGTATGCAAATATCTTCACCAAGGGGTTACCCTCTTTTCTGTTTGAGGGATTTCATTACAGTTTGTGTGTTTGAGCCCTTCCTTCTCAAACTGAGGGTTAGTGTTAGTTGTATATTACCATACCATATTATTATGTTGTAATGGGCTTGACCCACTTGTGTAGCTTCTAGATTACTCTATTGTATCATATATTGACATATTAAGTTTAATGAGAATCATGGTAAATTAGCCTATTATTACCGGCAAGCTAATTTACTTTTAGATAATAACTTTATATAAATTTGGGAACATTAGGAGCAAACACCAAGTGTTTTTTATTTTATTTTATTTTATTTTATTTTTTTTTTCCTTCTTCTTCTTCCTTGTGTTATAGGACAAAGCAGATTCTCACTTCCATCGCTTGGAAGTAACGGACTTTAAGTGAAGTTTCAATAGACCAAATTCATGTAAACAAAAACTTTTGTGTGTTTGGTAGAGAGAATTTCAGAGAATAGAAATGAAGTAGAGAATAGAAATTGAGAGAATAGAAATCAGTAGAGAATTTTGTTCAATTATAATGTTTGGTAACAACAGAGACTTGACCCGGGAAATGGAAAAAGAATTATTTTTTGATTAAATTTTTTTTTCTAAATAACAATTCTAAAAAAATGTATTTAAAAAAATATTTTTTTTAAATTATATATTTTTTTAAAATTTATTTTTTTTAAAATTTATTTTTTATAAAAATTATTTAAACAAATTTATTTTTTCTAAACAACAATTCTAAAAAATATATATTTTAAAAAAAATTAAATTATATATTTTTTTAAATTTATTTATTTAACATTTAAAAAAAAATTATTTTTTAAAATTTATTTTTTATAAAAATTATTTAAAAAAAATTATTTTAAAAAAATTATTTTTTTAAATCATTTTTTATAAAAAATTATGTTTTAAAAAAATATTAAAAAAAAAAACTTATTTTGAAAAAAAAATATTAAAAAAAAAAACTTAATATTTAAAAAAATTATTTTTTAAAGCTCAATTCTCTTCATTTCCACAACAATAGGGGTGAAAATCAAAGTTAACAAAATACAAAGAGGTGAACTCCTTGAGAATTCGAAATTCTCCACCCATTTGATTTCTCAACCTACCAAACATGGGAAATCAGTCAATTTCCATTTCTTTGCCTCTATTTCTCTGTACCAAACACATAATGCGCTTAATCAACTCGTGTAACTAGATCAATGTACAAGTCTAACCGGAGAAGGTTAAAACATATGATGACAAAACTTGAAACAGTGAAAACTTTGAAAAAAAAATGGTGATTGATTTACAACACCTATTAGTAATAAAAACAAAAACAAAAACTTTTAGTAATAAAATCTTAGCAATTCATCCAGAAACATTAACCATACGCTTAATCAACTCATGTAACTAGATCAATGTACAAGTCTAACCGGAGAAGGTTAAAACATATGATGACAAAACTTGAAACAGTGAAAACTTTGAAAAAAAAATGGTGATTGATTTACAACACCTATTAAATCATCAACAGATATCACTTACTTTCATACCATCACACCTCTGTGTTTTCAGATAACTTGCCTATGGACTTTGAATCACTTTGTTATTTAACTTAGCCCATTATTTGTGTTCATTAAGTGATAAATTAATTAAAAATCTTTATATGGACAGTGTGGGTTAGGATTTGTGTGCATAAAATTCTTTCTTATGACCTTTTTCACAACAATCAACTGTTTCTTCAAATTATTATTACTGATTTTGAAACAATATTATAGTTTTATACTTTAATATAGATCTAGTTGAAATTTTCTAACAAGCGCAGGCTTTATGACTTTTAAGGTAAAGATGAAGTCATGAAACGCTATCAAATTCAATATGTTATCCATTTAAACCCTAAGTTCACATGGAACTCTCTATTTTTAACCCATAACTAAAACCTTATAATAAAATAATAACTATATCTAGGTAGCAACATTATTGTTTGTCGTTCACAATATGATCCCATAAACTTGAAACTTCATTTCAAATGTTAAGTTGGACATGACAATATGTTGGTACATGTAACATAAAGATATATAACTCCAATGCATGGTAGCTAGGTAGGTCTATTCTACAAAAGCTTGGACAATATGTGTAGTACAGTACAATCAAAACCTGCACAGTCACGAGGGGGGTAAAGAGTGAAAGAAAGATTGATTGATGAGTGTAATCTATATATCCAAACACACGAGATGGATCTTCTAGGTTATAAATATGCTATAAATGGATAATCAATTAAATAAACAAATAAAAGGCATTCAATGTTTTTTCAACTATTATTCTGTCATCCTACTAACCTACTACCCAGTCAAATACGTAAACTACTTACCAGAATATTTATGGCTTCTAAGATTTGAAATGCAAACATTTATTTGTATTTATTTTTTCGAATAATCAAGACAAGCTAGTGTGAACTAGGAATGGCAATGGGGCGGGTTTGGGGCGGGGCGGCTTTCCCCATCCCCAAACCCGATTACAAAACTCATCCCCAAACCCGCCCCAATCCCCATTGGGGATCTTATCGGGGCTCCCCGTTGGGGCAATATACTCCCCCAAACCCGCCCCGTTCCCCATTGGGGTCTTATCGGGTTGTCTTTTTTGAGTGCCATGCTCCATCATACTCGTGTCGTTCCTTGTTTACTTTTATTATTACACTATTAACAATAAAGCATTAATAACAAATTAATCATTGNAAAAAAAAAAAAAAAAGAAAAAAAAAAGAAAAGACATACACCATTCATGATGTTTATAACTTTTAATTGTTTACGTTTTAATTTTGATTTTGATCAACCTATAACTATACTCTCAAATTCCAATGAATTTTGGTTTTAGTGAACTTAATTTTTGGTTTAGACTTCAGTAATTTTTATTGTCACAATTATCATCATCTCCACATTTAGGATGTGTTTGGTAGAGATAAATGAGATAAAAGAATTGAAGAGGAATTCAATTCCATTGTTTGGTAGATGAAATAAATAAAAAGGTGAAGAATTAGAGAGAATTGATAGAGAATTGTTTAGTGTAATTTTTAAAATTTCATTTCCATCACTTTCTGTTGGGAAATTCGAGAAATGGAAATGATTAGTTTTTGTAATATTTTTTTTATGATATGTATCTTTTTCTTTTATAAGTTACATGTGTATTTTAGTGTCAAATAGATTATTTAAAAAAAATTAATTTGTTTAAATTTTAAAGAAAAAAAATAAATTTAAATTTTTTTTTAAATATTTTTTATAAAAAATAAATTTAAAAATATAATATTTTTTTAAATAATTTTTTTAAAAAAATAATTTTTTTTAAATAATTTTTTTATAAAAAGTACTTTAAAAAATATATTTTTTTAAAATGTATTTTTTTATAAAATTGTTATTTAGAAAAAATAATTTTTTTAATTAATTTTATAAAAAATAAATTTAAACAAAATTAAAATTTAATATCTCTTTAAAAAAATAAGTTTTTTTTAATAAAATTAAAAAAAATAATAATTCAAAAAAAGAATTTTAAATATATATTTTTTAGAATTGTTATTTAGAAAAAATAAATTTTTAAAAAAAAAATAAACAAACAAATACATGTGAGTCTCATATGATAAAATGTTATTATTATTATTTTTTAATTTCTCGAGTCAACTCTCTGTTATTATTAAGCATTAGAATTGAACAAAATTCTCTATCAATTTCTATTATCTGAATTTCTGTTCTCTACTTCATTTCATTTTTTTGAAATTCTCTTTACCAAACGTGCCCTTATATCACATCACCATTCATTACACTATTAAACTCATTGTTTTTACCTCACCACCAAACAAAAAATATAAAAGTACCTTACTTTATACAAACATATCCTACAATATACCACATACACACTCACAAACTATAAATAACAATAAAATACCCCACTTTCTTGGTTTGCACAAAGATGGTGGAGACCACCACACAAAGGTGGTGGTGGGTTGCTCATATGGTGTTTCACGCGACAAAAGTGAAGTGATGGTGGTGCACCAGCAATCATAAAAATTAGTCTCAAATCGAAAACAATCCCAATCTAATTCAAATTGTGTTACTTTTTCTTTATTGCGAGTCGTCAATAGATGATCTTGTTGTCTAGTAGTAAACAACTAATTAAAACTGAAGCAAATGATGAGATTGCATATAATGATGTTGTTTACGTATAGTATGTAAATAGAGATTGAGAGTGGATTGAGATGGTTGTTTTGTTTGATTTTTCGTGTTGGATGGTAAGGACCCAAAGATATGATTAATAATCAAGAGTTTATATAACATTCAAACAAACCATGTGTGTGTGTTTCTACTGTGTGAAAGAATGCGTCTATATTTATAGATTTTGGGTTGTGATGACGTCACCTTGAGGTTATGACGCCGTCAGCTTGCCGCCCATTAGGGTTTTGTTTTGTCCATCGCTTTAATGTGACGGAGTCACTTAATGATTGTGACGCCATCAGATGCTTTCTTATGCCGTCTTGCTTGGCCGTCTCCACATACTAACCCGTCATAGGGAGGTGACGGCGTCACAGATGCCAATCACGTTGCTGGAGTTGTCATTTTTCTTCATTCTTCGTCCAATGGAGCCCAAGACTTGTACTTTTCCAGTATATGTTCTCCCAAGTACCTAAAGCTCAAAAAGAAGCAATTTAGTGCAATATATGATCAAATATGCACGAGTTCAAGACTAAATGACCCCTTGAAAATGTATAAAATTACACCTCATCAGCAAACAAACTTGCATCCTTGCCAAGGTAGTCACTCCTGATCGTAACTCACCCTTCTTTCGTTGGAAACTCGAAAACTGTTCTGATGGTTAAGACTTCCATGCTCAACTTCTATATGTTGTCTCGGATTTTGACTTGACAATATGAAATTCAACATGATTGTCCTTGACAGTGGGTGTGTCCCGAATGTGAGCTCCAAATTTATTATGCCTGTGAGGTAAGTTCTTTCTCCTGAAAAACCGATCAGCGATGTGATTGATGACCTGAGACTAATCCTGATGTACTCTGATAGCTGAGTGAAATAGTTCTAACAACTTATGTTGGCTGAGCTACTTTCATCCATGTATACCCTGCTCACTCTGTTTGAAGTTATTTTTGCCGTAATAACGACCTGATTTGGCGATGGAATGAAAGCATCCCGTGGGATACCCCACGATGGTGCTCGTTAACCTTCAATAGTTTTACATCTTTTGATTCCCTACTGCCATAATTGGATCATGTGAATGTGGCATGCTACCTCCTCAAAAGCATTGTTGGTTGTTTTCTTTGCAACATAGACTAGGTGTTCATGCTTACCCTGATTGATGGCTTTTTAGATTAACTTTTTTTAGTTCGGGCATACATTGGTATCATGACCATGATCATTGTGAAATGTTCAAAAAAGCCTTTCAATTTTTTTGCTACTGCTGGAAGTGGGTGTGGCCTAGTCCAGGTATCAAAAACCTTTTCCAATATGAGAATGTCTACTGATGTTTTTGACAGGGTCTTGATGAGGTTATTTCATGCTTCAGTACACTCATCATTCCGCGTGTCACTTCTGTCTCTATCTCTTCTAGGGACATTCCTTTAGGTTTTTGGTAGTCCGCGACCTAGTTCCTTTGAGAACTGACCCTTGATCATGCTTGCTATGAAAGCTCTGATGAGTTGCTAGTTACTAAGACCCAGTATCTTCATTTTTTTGTGTTGAACCATTTAGTGAGTTCTTTGAATGATTCATTGATGCCTTGTCTTAACAGTTGTAAGCATGAAGTTCCCTATGTAATTCCACATTGGCTGAAAGTTGGGCAGGAACTTATCCTTCATGTCTTTCCAACCTGAGATGCTATGCTTGGCCTGGATTTTGAACCATGAAACTGCCGAGTCGGTAAAAGTTTGTTGAAACATGTAACACGCTATAGGGTTGTTCTAGGAACAAGTCTTCATTTCTCCTTCGAATATCCACGCATGAGAGTCTGGATCACCGAACCCTCTATATGTGCCGACACTCTTAGGCAGGATTAGGTCGTCAGGGAGTTCGTAATCAGATATCTACTGAACAAACTGCTCCCTATCGATTGGTATTTCCCTGAGCTGTTCAGGTGTAGATGAGATTGAGTGATGTTTTTTCCTTCCCCACCATAAGTGCTTTTATAAGTAGCCTGACTAAGTGTCCATCCTCAGAGGGTGGCTGGGTTGGTGGTGGCGTGTGACATGTTTTACCTTGAAAGTGTGAACCAAATAGTGACAACAAGGTGTTTATTTGAGTTGGGCTCATGGTTATGCTAACCTGTGAGTTGATGCTAGGTGGTGGTGTGCTCTAAATATTGGATACATGGGTATGTGGAGGAGTGTAAGTAGGTGGTCATATGTTTACATGAGAGTCGACTATTCTTCTTTATCCTGTCATTTGTTCCCGTAAGCCACTACCCCTGGCGCAACCTGGATGTATTGTTGCCTCTCCTCCTACTGAACCCTAGCAGCCAATTAGTTGCTTAACACTAGAGTATGAAAATCTTCCACCTGGGATTGAACCCTCGTAATGTCTACACTACTCTGACCTCTATGCTCTTGAACCGGCCTGACATGAGCAGTTGACCTGGGTACTCGTTGCTCTTCCTAAGTGAGGGGCCTTCTTGGAAAAGTGTTGCATGTAAGCTGACGTGGTCTTGTGTTGCATGCACTTCCCCTGATGGTCCTCTTGTGAAGTCTCTTGCTGAGTGGTAAACATCATTTCGCAGCGCTTGTTGACCCTCTTCGGTGTTAGTGAGATCTTTTACCTAGACTGGTCCGAGGTGGTTGTTGTTTATTTAATAAACCAAAGGTTGTGGGGGTTATTCACCAGAGATGTTGAGCTAAAACTTGTTAAAAAGGAAAAAAAATTATTATGTTTGTTCAGGTGAGAAAATGAATAAAAATAGGTGAAAGTTTTTGACTATTTTGTATCATGTACCGACAGATGGTGCCATGTTTATGTATAGTAGGTAAATCGAGATTGAGAGTGGATTTAGATGGTTGTGTTGTTTGAATTTCCCTGTCGAACGGTAAGGACCCATAGATATGATTAAGAATTAAGAGTTTGGGTAACACTTATACAAACCATGTGTGTGTGTGTGTGTGTTACTGTGTAAAACGGTGTCAAGAGTGTAAGAGAATGATCCCCTTTTTTGTGTGGGATGCCTTTAATTTATAGAGAGGCATTTAGATTTTAAGGATAAACTCCATGTGGATGATCAATGGTTGTGACAAGCCATGTGTTGATCATCCAACGAGTGGACAAGAAAGACATGTGGCAACTCCTCCTTGGCTCGTATAGGTCATGCTGTCTCTAATATTCTTGCTCATTTGTCTCCCATTGCCATTGTCTGATAGTACATTTTAACTTTTAGTGACAGTTGGGAGATTGTTTTCACATGCGTGTCTAGTACACGCCCTGAGACGCTTCCTCAAGCCATGTGCGGTATGGGAACATAACAGGGCTTATCAAATGCTGATAATGAGCCCTCTTTAGTATTGATAATGAGCTTTACTTCGGCATATAATTAGTGAGTTTATGCCATTAATATCAATATGCTATCAGATACCCCAAATCATTCATGGAAATAATCATTTTAGTTCAATAGTCATGCGTGAAGCCATTACGCCCACTCCGCATACACGCATAATGTGTCAATAGAAGAGAAAGTGTAGATGTCCTTGTTTGGGTGTCAAAGAGAATGTGTTGTATCACTATAACAAAATTAATGATTGTACACTTTTTTCTACATACATTTACAAAGTGTGTAAGAAATTTATAATTTATTCAGACTTTAAAATGTGTACAAATATTTTGCATTTATAGGCGTGAAGTTTTAAAAAAAATATATAGTTGAACAAAAAATTGTCCACACTTAAAATGTGGAAGCAATTTGTGACAAATAATTTTCCCACACTAGAAGAAGTGTAGAAAAAAATGGGTATAACAAACTAATCTACATACTTATAAGTGTGAACAAGTTTCAAATTTCTCCATATTTACAAGTGTGAACTTTTTCTTATAGTGTGAAAATTAAGATGATTGTTTATATATCTTCACACTTATTAACGTAATAATTTTATACACATTTATAAATGTAAACAAGCTAGTCAAATTTTACACACTTTTAAAAGTGCGTAGAATTTTTTTTGGTAAAGGGCTTCTCCGAAAAATGTGTTACTCCAAAAACATTTAAGTACAATGGATATGGATGAAATCTCACATCTCAGCCCATTACATAGGCAGTAAAGCTAACATAACAAGCAAACGTACTTCTAATAATGAAGTAACGTTTATAACTAGCTTACATTTGAATCAAACAACTCCAAACATAACATACGACTTCTCCCATATTCACTCCCACTTGCCTTGAAAGTCATAGTTTCATGATATACATGTTTCACATCACCATCACTATCCTCATCAATCTGTTGCACCTCATTCACATTATGTACCAAGCCCCTGATGTAGCCACATTAGTTGTAGTACTCGACTGAAGAATATACACATTCTCATCATTCTTTCTTTCGTCTAAACTTTAAGCACTTCAAACGTGTAAGATGTATTTACCACATTTGCATCCTTGTTTTATTTTCTAGATGTAGACACATCATTTGAGTTAGCCTTTTATGTACACGCCTCATTTTTCTTCCGTGTTTAGCTACAAGTCGATAGGCCATCTTCTTGGTTACTTGTACATGGTCAAACTTTTTACAATTAGGACTGATAATGTACCTTCCGAGTAGGTCGAAAGACTCCCCTTCGGGCCTGCTCGAAACCTACATAATCGCAGGCTCTGGCTAGCCTCCTAACACTTTCATTGGCGTAAAACTAGTCATCAATGACTTAGTTACCAGATGGGAATTCGCCAGTCGAAGGAGTTAACCCTTCAGGGTATCCTTCGATGAGATGTAAGGACGGAACGATGCCAAGTCCAAACATGGGGAAGACCAAGTCTTACCCACGTCTCATCTCCCTCCTTAGCTTTCCCGCTAAACCAGGTTGAGTGGGACACTAACCCCTAGTGGTTGCCACTTATCATGGGACGCCCCCATGATCTCCGAAAAAGGTGTAAGCACTCTCCAAGCTGTTTTTCTCCCCTATAAATAGCTTGGACGATCCACAAGTCTGGTATGAAATCTTAACAACTCTACTTTACTACATTCTCACTAAACTTTCAATACCAAATACTTATTCACACACTGGAGGTGGTTCGCAGGGCCCAACCCCTGCGTAATCACTTAACGTAGTGTCTTTGTATTTCTTATTTTCAGGTTAGACACAAGCTTGGCTCAACCACAACATCCCCTATATCCTTTGATCACTATCGAAGGCCTGGTTGTGCAAAATATTGTACAATCAGTGGCGCCATCCGTGGGACCTGCTACAATTGGTCTTGTTATTCCAAGCTAATAACCAGTCAAACACATCCACTACTTTTCCGGCATGAATCCAGAAAGAGAAGTTACACCCCCACCGGGTTTCTCAACTCTAACCCCAATACCCGTAACCGACGCTAACAGCCTTCCGCCAATTACGGCGTCCACCTTTACCACACGATCTCACCCTGAAACAACGCCCAATCACCATGCATCAACATCAGCCAACCCAGAACCTGTCATCAGCCCTGCCTTCGTTGAGGCTAACTATGAAGAGTTAGAATCTTTGCTAAGGGCTCGAAGGAGACAAGTTCGGAACACAGAGATGAGAAGGGAGTTAGAGTACTCCAGTGATGAGTATGACAATGAGATAGAAATGGAGCCAAGGCCTTCGGTTCCTGGGGCTACTCACCCGATCTTACGCATTGGGTCCCCAGCTGGTAGAAGGACCGGAGGAAGGTCTGTTGGCTTTGAGGGGGTTCCTGAAAGACCCCCCAAGAGGAGAGAGGGAACTATGACCGAAGGCTCTAATGGGAGAAGCCAACGAAGGGAAGCCCCTGAGGTAAACCTACCTCCACTGCTAGCCGCAAACCTGGGGAGAACCGAAGCAGGGGTTCCACTACAGCCTTCTCACGCATCCGGTGTGGGAGGCCATCCGTCTTCGTTCAACACGGGAGGAAGCCTTCCTCCCAATGGTATGTATCCCCCGTTTCAAACTCCGAATTATCCTCAAAACCTTTATCCTCCCACAAATGTGCAACCTAGCAACAACCAGTTCCCAAAGACTACTATGCCCTACTGACAGCCGATGGCGTACCCCTCATATACTACGTACAACGGCTACCCTATCAACATGGGAACACCTTACCCACCTTATCATAATCAAACCCCTTCGGGGGTGCCTCCTCCTCATAATCCATACAGCACTGTCCCCATGAACATGCCACCTTACAACTGTCTATACCCAGAGCCTACGGGTCTTGTGACACCTTTTGTAAGGTGGATTGAGGACTATCCGTTGCCCGATGGTTTGAAGATGCCTTCGCACATAGGTACCTATGATGGAAAAGGGGATCCGGATAACTTCATACACTTATTCGAAGGAGCCATAAGAATGCAAAAGTGGGCCATGCTCGTAGCCTGTCACATGTTTACATACACCCTTCGAGATTCCACCCGTATCTGGTGGAATGGGCAGAAACCAGGCAGCATTGTTAACCATGACGATCTGCAGGCTAAGTTTCGTTCGCATTTTAGCCAGCAAAAGAAGTTCACAAGGACCCATCTCACAGTGCATAACATTAAGCAGAAGGAGAACGAAAGCACAAGAAGCTTCGTTACAAGGTATACCGACGAGACCCTGCAAATCCTGGGCCTGCACGAAGAGCAGTGTATCTCCGATTTCGTGCCTGGCCTACGGAACCGCCACCTTGTCCAGTTCCTGTCCACGGACCTTCCAGCAACTTACAAGGGCCTGATGGAAATAACGTACACCTGGATAGAGGCGAAGGAAGTATCTACCAATGGGGCTCCAGTGGAGAATAACAAGGTCGCAAAGCACTCCTCATGGGAAGGGTCAAAGAACAAGAACAAGAACCATAGCAGGTTTACCCCTTATAGCAAAAGCCAGAATCATGTTTTGCTAGGGAGCCTGACGAAATCCCCAAGGGAAGTTCTAGCCACAGAAAAGGCTGCGAAAGCTTTCGACGCACCCCTTCGTATGACAGGAAATGGCAAGAACAGGGATACGACTAAGTATTGCTACTTCCACGAAGACTTTGGCCATGACACAAACAGTTGCCGGGAGTTGAAGAAACAGATAGAAGAGGCAGTAAGGTCCAGACAGTTGACACATCTGGTAAAGGGAATAAAGAAGGGCAAAGAGAAGGTCACCGACATGCAATTGGGAAAAGATACCACTCCGCAAGAGGCTCCCATTCTTATGGTTCACAAGACTTTTCCAACTTAAAAAGAAGGGCCTCCAAAAGAGAGATACCCGGAGTAGAAGAGATAACATTCCCTTCCGAAGCGCTAAGACCTCCCTCTAAAGATCCGGTAGTCATTAAAGTTGTAGTCTCAAACCTAGAGATTGATAAAGTCTATATGGACTGTGGAAGTTCTTGTGAAATAATCTACGAGCATTATCTCATGAAGCTCAAGCCGTCAATTAAAGCCAAACGGGTGAAGCCAAAATTCCCTCTGGTAGGATTCTCAGGTAAGCGTTTATGGCCTCTAGGAGAAATACCTTTGGAGGTGACACTGGGAGAAGGGAGATTTGCAAGGACGGAGATCCTCAATTTTATCATCGTAAGGTCCCAATCCCCTATAATATGCTGATTGGAAGAACTGTCATGCAAACGATGGGTATCGTAGTCTCCACCGTGCATGCTACAGTCAAATTCCAAATAGAACATAGAATTGGCACTATCTTCTCTAGCTACGATGAAGAAAGTGTACAGGAGAACCGACAGAGAGATGAAAGACGTAACCAAGAATCCGCGAGACAAACAACGAAGCATATGAAAGCAGAGGAACACATTGTGATAAACGACTCCTATCCCGAACGAAAGGTGGTGATCAGAAAGCAACTTCCGACCATTTTCAAGAAAAGGTTGGAAAGGCTGCTCAAAGCCTATAAAGATGTGTTCGCATGGAAGTATTCGAACATGACGGGGGTTCCAAGGTCACTCACAATCGACAACAAGCCTTTTAGTATGGAACACAATGATGCAGGTTTTACTGACCAGGTTTTAATATTTATAAAGTCTCGTTTACCTAAGGTCTACCTTTTACGCACTAACGGACAGTGTATCCGGTCGTGTGTGGTATAGCTAGTTGGTAAAGCCGAGGTCGTCCCAAGAGCTAAGGTGCGGAAATTATCTAAGTTCGTGTCACGTTTAAAAGGGGGTTTTGAGTTGAAAAGATTAATTAAACTAATAAAAGTAAATAGCAAGACAATAAAGTAAATAAAAGAGAATCAGTAGAGAGAAGTAGTGTTAACCTAATTACTACTCTTGTTATGATCATGACTAGTTTTCCTATAGGTGCATCCTATCATATCGTTCGGGGATTCAATATTCATTTCGGGTCAGATGGTCAAATTCACCTAGATCTATCTTATACCTTGTCCTATCCAAAACTATTGTAAAGCCTTGGGTTCATCGGTACGAAGACATAAGAGTCATTAAGCGCCTCTACTAACATGGACAAGACTAACGAATGCGGCATGGTCAGATCTTACACCCCTCTAACTCCGTTAAGTGTCTAGCATTGGTAGGTGGTCCTAGGGTTAATTCGCACGTGTATGGTGATATTGCTATCACCAAGTCACATCCCTAGCGACTTGCTTCCTAGGGTTAATTCCACAAGTATCTAGAGAACAACCAACGCTAATCACTACGGGAACTAGAGTGTCCCAAGCCTCGCCATGAAAGTAAACAAACAATAGATAATAGATGTGTGGAAATCTAAATCAATAACATAACAATTTCATAACTAGGCTAACACCAAGAGGTGTTTAGCCACTCATGTTCATAGTTGCATTAAAACAATGTTGAATTAATAAAAATCTAAGCATGAATCGAATACAAAGTAAAGGAATGAAAACACTTATGATCGGTGTGTGATTCCTCCCTTGGAAATGACTTGGATGTGGCTAGAACTTCGTTCTCCCTCCTTCCTGAGATTCTCCCAACGTTTCTGTGGTGAAGAGTGATGGGAAGTGATGTGAAAAACTCGGAATTATGGTTGGTATTTATAGGCCCCGACTATCTTACGACGTAGCTTATTTGAGTTGCTACGCCGTAACCTTTGCAAATTGGTGTTACGCCGTAGCTTGATCAAGTGCTACGGGCGTAATGTCTTGATGATAAGCTTCCTACGGCATAATAGATAAGGTGGCTACGCGGTAGCTTCTTCCTTGGACTCGTTAGTTCTTCACTGCCTCAAATGAGATCCTACGTCGTAGCTTGGAGAGTTGCCTACTCTGTAGTGTTCTTTAGTGGACTTCTACGTCGTAGCCAGTTGTTGGGCTATGCCGTAGTCTTCATAAATTCTTAATTACGCCGTAGGTAGTAGAGCTTCTACGCCGTAGTCTTCGTAAAGCCTTGTTACGGTATAGGTAGATGAACCTCTACGCCATAGTTAGTGCAGAATCCATAATTTCCACATATTTGCTCCAAAGTCCTTCCATTTCCGCGTATGTTCGTTCTTTTACTCATCTTTACCCTGAAACCAAAATAGGAAGAAATAAGAGTATATATATTCTTTATATAAGTAGAAAAGATGAGCATTTTAAGGGGGAAATTAACACTTAGATTGTGGGTAAATTTGATGTTATCAAATATCCCCCCACTTGAACTCTACTTGCCCTCAAGTAGACCTTATTAGAATGATTTTCAAAAAGATATCCCCCAAGAAACTGGAGAATATGAATTTAAAAACTCCCTATGCTAGAATTTATCAAAGCCGACCACCTCACAAAACACTCACATCTCTCTCCTAATCTAAGTGTTAATTTTGGGGTGATCACTCAACGCACAGTCATAGAATGTATTCTATCATAGGCTTGGCAGTTACACAATCTCTACCACTAGAGCTAAGGTCAAAACAATTCTTAAAGGCAATATTGGGTGAACACATATAAGGCTATTTGGGTGTAGCGTTGTTACTAACATACTACGGAAAGGGTGACAAAGGCAATGGTACATGACCGAAACGTCGGGCAAGACACCAATGACTGCTCAAATCCCTCACCTAAGCATGATTCACAACTAAACGGTAGGATAAGACATGGGATGCACAATAATGGTGTAAAATGAAAAAGAAAGCAAATAGTCTTAGCCTATAACCGAGCTGCTACCACTTGCCGTTCATCCAAAGTCCAAGTTTCAAAACGCGAGAATTGGATCATGTAACAAGTGTGTGCCATTAGAGGACGTCATGATGGGCACCACACTTGGTCTTCATGTTGGTGATTAAGAACCAACAACTTCATTCTTCAAATATGACCGAAGTGGCCTCTTCGATGCTAAATCTTTCAAAGCTCTTATTACGGTGCTATACAAGGGTGCACCAAAGTTAACATATCTACATACGGAAATTCACATTTTTTTTTAAATCACATATCCCCCCCACTTGGGATGAACAATACATATACAATAGTGGGTTTTCTCATGATCTTCAATGATGAGTCTTCAACGTAGGTGTGATTCTTGAATCTCTTGACTTGGACCTCAAATTAGAACAAGTGGCAATTTCCCAATCATAAACAAAGACTACACGGTAGGCTAAGGTGTATAGGTGTATTGAAACAATAATATGGGTAAGAAACGAAAGGATAGGCTCAAAAGGGTGTATCTAGGGGTATCTTGCACTAAAGGTGAGTGCAACAAAGGGTTT
>LBNU01035444.1:48433-64064 GCA_014162995.1 Artemisia annua
TCCAA
Organism: Artemisia annua; assembly: GCA_014162995.1. Taxonomy (NCBI): domain Eukaryota; kingdom Viridiplantae; phylum Streptophyta; class Magnoliopsida; order Asterales; family Asteraceae; genus Artemisia; species Artemisia annua. The sequence continues at coordinate 48,439 of LBNU01035444.1, forward strand.
TTTAACATGCATTAAAGTTTTAAAAGTGGTTCAGGCACGAAAATAGAAGTTTGGCTAGAAATGGGTTTTAGGAAAAGTACCAGGTGTTACAACAACCATTTCATCGTATACTCCAAACGATATCTCTTTCTTGAGTACATCTATTTTAGTGTGTGCTGTGGCGAGAAATGGTCTTCCTAAAATCAGGTCCTCCTTCGGAATGTTAGCCATATCAATAACTACAAAATCAGCAGGGAACAAAAATTTGTTGATTTTTATGATGACATTATCTACTATACCGATAGGGCTCGTTTTAGTAGTGTCAGCCATTTCGATCCTCAAATTAGTTTTCCGCAAGCTTGTAAGTTTCAGGGATAGGAATAAAGATAATGGCATAATGTTTATACTTGATCCCAAATCGGCTAACGCAAATAAATTAGAATCACCGATTTTGCAGGGCACCACAAAGCTTTCTGAGCTGTCTTCCTTCTTGGGTAACTGGCAAGGCATCTTCTCGTGAGATTCGGCCTTTTCTTGCGAAAGGTTCCTTTCTCCATCATCTTCTGCGAAAACTGCCTTGCATGCTACAATAGACTTCTTGTTTTCTTCAATAATGTTATTCTTGTGGATATTATCAACCAAATTTTCAATCATTGCTTCAAGATTCTTTAGAGATTCATCATGGTTAGTAAGGCTTTTGTTAGTGGCTTCTTGAAAGTTCTTCAACCATATATCTTGCTCTCCTTGTTTCTTCATAGAATCTTCGAGGTACTTATTAATAGTGTCCTCGAGGCTTGATCTTCTCTCCCCATAAGGTTGCCAATTATATCCATATGGCCCTGTTCGATACCAGTTACCTTGGAATGGTCTACCTTCCCCATATTTCACTTCCTCCGTTTTCCCATTGCCCTCGTTCAAAGGGCAATCTTTAGACAAGTGGGGTCCTTCACAAACTTCACAACCAACTTGAATAGCATGGACTTTTTCCTTCAGTTTCTTCATGTCATGCCCCAAGCTTTCGAGTTTGTTGGTGATTAAGGTAATTCCATCCGAGTTTCCAGCAATGCTCCTACTACTTCCACCTTCGTGCCACTTCTAAGAGTGGTCCGCCATATCTTCAATAGCTTTTAAAGCTTGAGCAGGAGTCATGCTAGGGATAGGTCCCTGAGAGTCTAGCATTTGGCGGGTTGAGATGCTGATCCCCTTGTAAAAAATGTTGACCATTTGTTGCTTGTTGAGATCATGAGTAGGGCACTTGTACAACAGATCATTGTACCTATCCCAAGCTTGGAACAATGTTTCATTCCCATCTTGCTTAAAGTTGTGAATGTCTTCAAGTTGTTTTGCCGTCCTTGAAGGAGGGCAATACCTTTGGATGAAATGCTTCTTCAAAAGAGCCCAAGTGTTCACTGTCCCTGCTGGTAGTCTATCAATCCATCGTTTTGCAGCCCCAGTCAACGTCATCGGGAATACTCTAAGCATTATCGCATCATGAGATACTCCCGGAATGTTGAACAAACTGACAATGTAGAGAACATTGTCAATGTGCTAGTGAGCATCTTCTGTCTTTCTTCCTGAAAATGGGTCTTTACGCAGTTCCCTTATGAATTGATTTTTAATTTCGAACTGCACATCATCCCCAATAGCCAGCCTAACCAAACCAGGCCCTTGCTCTTCTCGTGTAAGAGCCAATTATTCTTCAAGCGTGAGGTTGTCGATGTCAATTTCTGCCATAACACCTGAAACTTGAAAATAACCGTGAGTACTGAAAAGAAAATAAAACAAAAATTAAAGACTCAAATAAAATCCTAATAGCTCCCCGGCAACGGTGCCAAAAACTTGATGCATGTTTTACTGACTAGGTTTTAATATTTATAAAGTCTCATTTACCTAAGGTCTACCTTTTACGCACTAACGGACAGTATATCCGGTCGTGTGTGGTATAGCTAGTTGGTAAAGCCGAGGTCGTCCCAAGAGCTAAGGTGCGGAAATTATCTAAGTTCGTGTCACGTTTAAAAGGGGGTTTTGAGTTGAAAAGATTAATTAAACTAATAAAAGTAAATAGCAAGACAATAAAGTAAATGAAAGAGAATCAGTAGAGAGAAATAGTGTTAACCTAATTACTACTCTTGTTATGATCATGACTAGTTTTCCTATAGGTGCATCCTATCATATAGTTTGGGGACTCAATATTCATTTCGGGTCAGATGCTCAAATTCACCTAGATCTATCTTATACCTTGTCCTATCCAAAGATATTGTAAAGCCTTGGGTTCATCGGTACGAAGACATAAGAGTCATTAAGCGCCTCTACTAACATGGACAAGACTAACGAATGCGGCATGGTCAGATCTTACACCACTCTAACTCCGTTAAGTGTCTAGCATTGGTAGGTGGTCATAGGTTTAATTCGCACGTGTATGGTGATATTGCTATCACCAAGTCACATCCCTAGAGACTTGCTTCCTAGGGTTAATTCCACAAGTATCTAGAGAACAACCAACGCTAATCACTACGGGAACTAGAGTTTCCCAAGCCTCGCCATGAAATTAGTAAACAAATAATAGATAATAGATGCGTGGAAAACTAAATCAATAACATAACAATTTCATAACTAGGCTAACACCAAGAGGTGTTTAGCCACTCATGTTCATAGTTGCAGTAAAACAATGTTGAATTAATACAAATCTAAGCATGAATCGAATAAAAAGTAAAGGAATGAAAACACTTATGATCGGCGTGTGATTCCTCCCTTGGAAATGACTTGGATGTGGCTAGAACTTCGTTCTCCCTCCTTCCTGAGTTTCTTCCAACGTTTCTGTGGTGAAGAGTGATGGGAAGAGATGTGAAAAACTCAGAATTAGGGTTGGTATTTATAGGCCCCGACTATGTTACGGCGTAGCTTATTTGAGTTGCTACGCCGTAACCTTTGCAAATTGGTGTTACGCCGTAGCTTGATCAAGTGCTACGGGCGTAATGTCTTGATGATAAGCTTCCTACGGCGTAGTAGATAAGGTGGCTACGCCGTAGCTTCTTCCTTGGCCTCGTTAGTTCTTCACTGCCTCAAATGAGATCCTACGTCGTAGCTTGGAGAGTTGCCTACTCTGTAGTGTTCTTTAGTGGACTTCTACGTCGTAGCCAGTTGTTGGGCTACGCCGTAGTCTTCATAAATTCTTCATTACGCCGTAGGTAGTAGAGCTTCTTCGCCGTAGTCTTCGTAAAGCCTTGTTACGGTGTAGGTAGATGAACCTCTACACCGTAGTTAGTGCAGAATCCATAATTTCCACATATTTGCTCCAAAGTCCTTCCATTTTCGCGTATGTTCGTTCTTTTACTCATCTTTACCCTGAAACCAAAATAGGAAGAAATAAGAGTATATATTCTTCATATAAGTAGAAAATATGATCATTTTAAAAGGGAAATCAACACTTAGATTGTGGGTAAATTTGATGTTATCACACAAGCTTAATGAGTCCAAACACATTGGGCCGACTAAGCAGAAGCCTCGCCATGTGACACCTGAACGGAGCATGGTTATTCGAAAGGAAATTGGCGAACTCACGGAGGCAGGCATACTCAGAAGGGTCGAAAACCCCCCATGGGTCACTATTCCAATCAACCCAACGAAGGGATGGAGAATGGAAATTAGGGGTAAACTTTGAAGACCTCAACAAAGCTTGCCGAAAAGAAAGTTACTTGTCGATAGGAAAGCAACAGTCATCATCTGAATTTCATTGGGAATGTTTCCACAGTACAGACAAAGGATGCCATCAGATACAGATGGCAGAAGAAGACGAAGAAAAATGGCCTTTTTGATGAGACGAAAAGTGTTACGCTTTTAAGGGGTCATTTAAGACTTAAATCGTATAAATTTGATCAAATATTGCCCTAAATCGTTCCTTTGGTCATTTTAGGTACTTTTGAGAGAAATTCTGGAAAACATGCATATTTGGACGTTTTTAGAGCATAAAAATGAAGAAAACGACAAAGTCTCAAAAGAAGCAGAAATTACAACCTGACAACGTCAGAGTCACAAGGTGACGCCGTCAGCAAGCCTTGACAAAAGAGTGGAAACCAATTATCAAATGACAGGCCAGAAAGATTTTGGAAATTAACACCTGACGCCGTCAGGTGTTAGAAGATGTAGGCCGTTAGGTTATGATTTAAAGAGTGACGGCCCAGAGAGGAATAGAGAGTGACGGCGTCAGAAGTGGATCTAGGCCATCCGAGAAACCTAATGACGGCGAGCTGACGGGGTCAGCCTCTATAACCTGACGCCGTCAGAGTGTAAAATCTATATATAGTTTTCTATTTTTCATTCATTAAGTGTGGAACTTTGTGGAGAACTTTTGGCACCAAACCCTAGACGAATTTTCTGTACTTTTTAGGGTTTCCAACCCTTAGAACCCTCATGCTTAATTAAAGATAAGTCTTCACTTTAATTCAATCAATATGTCTATGTGTTGGTTGACTATCTCTTTTGCTTGTCTTTTAATTAACATGTGTAGCTAAATTCTTCTTGTGTTTGCTTAGATCTAATGAAACCTAACTATTAATTATTGGTTAATTGATGTGTTGTTGTTTGTTGGGATGATTGTTCCATCAATGTTAGGCTCAAGAAAACTGGCCAACCTCCTTTATGGTAACGTGCTTGAACGTCTTGGGAAACATGTAGCCAAGGCATACTAGGCTATTAAGGTAGTATTTAACGCATGAGCCACTGTTTACAATCCCTATGGTTGTGCCGTGCATGGCATAGGAGGAGATAAGAGCTCATAGAATTGGAGAGATATGTATGCCACTCCATGTGTTATTAGGAATACACCCTTCATCCACACAAGTAACATACATATCAATTAACCGGTAAAAGATAGTTAGAGAGTAATGAAGTCTAAGTAAACATAACTTTTCTCCATATAGTTTCCACAACCAAATAGTTTAGTTATTTTATTTTACTTGCAATTGTAGTAATTTTGGGTTAGTTGACTAGCAACTAGTTTACTTGCTTTCCTAAAAATATAAAAATACAAAAAGAATCTTCCTTCGCCATTAGACCTATTAGAGTAGTTTTTCTATCCTAACGAACACTATTCCCTGCGAGAGAACGATCAATCCCCCGTACTTACCACTATCCTATAATACATCGGTCAGGTACACTGCCTGGTGGGGTTGTAAGCCTCTTGAGATCCCTTGAGAGGTAAAAGCTGTTGTAAAGTCACAAAACCACGCATCAAGTTTTTGGCGCCGCTGCCGGGGAATAGTTATTGTTTAGGTAGAATTTTTTTTATTAGGTCTACTCGCAAGATTCCTTTCTAGTGAGATTTTTATTTTATTTTTCTAGGATTTCCTTAGTCTATCTTATTTCTTCGTGTTTTTGTTCGTAACCTTTACCATCCGCCATCATGGAAGGTGGTAACATCCTTGATCCCAACAACCCACTTCAACCAAACCACCCACCACAACCAAACCAACCTCCTAGACCCCGTACCTTAGGAGAGTATTCCCGACCTGGCCACCTTGTCTATCGCAACACCATTGAGCTCACTCAAGGAGCCAATGTCACTCCCTTGCGATCCGACACCATCCGGTTGGTGCAAAGGTGATGCGCATTCCATGGACTTCGTTCCGAAGATCCAAATCAACATCTCAAGGATTTCCTCAAAATCGTAGATTCCATAGACCTTGATGTTGCAACTCGAGAGACGACCCGATTGCGTCTCTTCCAATTCTCTCTACGGGACCAAGCTAGTCAATGGCTTGAGCGACTTCCCGCAGGATCCATCACCTCTTGGGATGATCTCACAACTCGTTTCCTTGCTCAATTTTTCCCACCGGGGAGAACTACCAAGCTAAGGAATGATATCTTGGCGTTCCAACAACGCCAAGGCGAAACCCTCTATGAGGCATGGACTCGATTCAAGGACTTACTCCAGAAAGTCCCTCACCATGGCCTGGACCCCTGGTTGCAGATCCAACGGTTCTATGATGGCGCAAATCATCACACCAAAAGAGCCATAGATTACGCTGCCAAGGGAAGACTGAGCAGGCTCAGCGTCGACAAGTGCTGGAAAGTCATTGAGGACTTAGCACAGTACGAAGAAGAAGAATGGGCGGACTCAACATTCTCGGAAGAAGGAGCCTTGAACTACATAAGCACGACCCAAGATCAATTATTTGATAATATAAAAAACCAGGTCGAGGTGCTTATGAGAGCTGAGGCATCTTTTGTTGAAGGATATGAGGAGGTGAACACAAATTGTAAACACGCGCCCCCTCACCTCTCACGACAAGATGAGTTCGAAGGGATAATGCTAACTTTCATGAATAATCAAGAAAAGCAACTCCAACGGCTGGAAGCTCAGTTGAAGGATACCGAGGATGTTTTCATGGAACTAGCAGAAAAGTTTATCTCCAAAATAAAGGAGAAAATTAAGGAAGAGGCATCACACAAGAAGATCGAAAAGATCTTTGAACTCCCAGTTCCATATGAACCATGTAGTGCGGTGAGTGATGAACTTCCTATTCCCGAGACTCCACCCCTACACTCCTTCCATCTTTGTGAACCTCCCTGTAGAGAAAAGAGCTCTCAGGTTCACAGCATCTTCGTAGGAAGCATTACAGTTACGCTACCTGACTTTCAGAAAACCAGGAAACGGTCATTCGGTTTTAAGCCAGGAGGAAAGGACACCCGGTTCAGACATACCCTCAGTTCAAAAATTTACTCGGAAAGTTCACCTCACTCGATAAATACTTGCCACGATAGAGAATGGGAATTGAATAAGTCCACAACCGATCCTGGGGAAGTTAAAATCACACCCAACGATTGTAACAAGACCTTTGACCCAGGAGGAATTTGCTAACTAAGGAGCATGTCTTTCGTCGAAGTTACAATGCCACAAAACAACTTTTGAAAAGGACAAGGGCTAAATTGTAATTTCTGAAAAGTTGTTTGGCCGAATACACCTGACGGCGTCAGCCCTAATACCTGACGGCGTCAGCTCGTCCACCCAGCTTTTATAACTCCCAACCCATCACTTTCTTCACAAACCCCACAAATATTATCCACCCCACCTTTCACCTACGAATCTCCAAGCCCCAATTCGTGCCATTTCGTCATCATCTTCCACGTGGTAAGTATCTTTTCCTCATCTTTCCTATGCTAATTATCTATTCGATCCATCAATTTTGGATATCCCCAAAATGCGAAACCCTAGGATCGAATTGAGGTTGGAAACTTAGTAATGCCTTGTAGTTGATGTAATGTTAGCAAGGATTAAGGCACCAATTAGTTAAAACTTCAATTTGGTTTAGTATTGCGTTAGGGGATTGCGGATTCGGCCACCACCCTTTGGCTTATTGGCCATTTTGCTGTCATAAGGGGTGTTTGGGACAAGGATCTACAAGTTTCGTGCTTGAACTTTCCCTCGTAATCTCAAATTCGAATTCTGCAGAGGTCTGACGGCGTCAGCCCGTAGGCGTGACGGCGTCAGGACCATCTGATGTCCCAACCATGCTTTCAATCGCATTCTTAACCTCCCGTGTTCTTCTTGCTTTGTTACAGGATATGAGTAAGAGATCTAGGAGTCACAGGGGTGGGTCATCTAGGGCTCCCCAAGTTAGTTTGGCGGATATAGTTAGGAGTTGGGGTGTTTTTGAAGGAAATGAGGCAACCGCAAGGTACCAAGAGCTGCACAACCATGACATTGACCATGGTGCGATTATTGACTGGGACTTCTTGGCGAACAGTGGCCTTGAGCAGGATTTTGTTGCTAGCATACGGACCAATGACTTCACGGGTCCGTAATGGGTGAATTTGTTTAGGCTACGTGAGCAAGTGTATGATGAGCTTGTGCGGGAGTTTTTGGCTACCTTTTATTTTGATGTTGGGGCTGCTAGGAATGATGTGGGGGCCACGTCGGTCTATTTTAGGTTAGGAGGGGAGGACCGCTCGTGTTCTATTGTTGAGCTTGGTTGGCGATTAGGGCTCTATAGCCAGCACGAGGCCATCCAGGGGGGATTTATAGCCAGACTGAGTCAGGGGTTGACTGTTAGGGACGATATGAGTTGTGTTATGTTTTGGCCTACTATTGGAGCTGGGGTGTATGCGTCTGGGACTACTACGGCATCTGCCATTAGGGACCCCAGGGTTAGGCTGGCTCATCGGTGTATTTCATACACCCTGATTGGGAGGCAAGGCTCCCAACATAGGATCACCCTCTTGGACCTATTCTTTCTATACACGATCTACTCTGGGGAAGCTTACTGCAACATCCCCTTTTGGGTGGCTAGTTACCTTCAGGGTGCAGTTGGGGAGAGGGCCAATGACAAGATCTATGGGGGTATGTTCATCACCAGGCTGGCTAGGTCATACGGGGTCCTAACACCCGAGATTAGGTGTCTTCTGAGCTCGTCAGGAGTATGTAGGGTGGTCAGGGTCAGATCCCTGAAGCAGATGCATGTGGAGATGGAGTTAGTCGGGGATCAGTATGCTTGGTGGGCACCTGCACAGGCTGCGGTTGGTGGTGGCGATGATGATGATGAGGAGGAGGCTGCACCACACCAGCAGTATGAGGGGTATGAGGCCGGTACTGCTGACTATTACCGGCACATGAGCCAGGGGGACTGGCAGGCTCATCAGGGAGCCTGGATTGGTCAGGTTGACACCTGGAGAGCCAGGGTGGACGACTGGTTTGATTGGATGTATAATCACATGATCCGACAGATGCAGCATTTATCCACGCGTGATCAGTTGGACCCTCACCTACAGATCGACCCTTTCCCTGGACGTGAGCAGGACTACCCACCCTACGGGTACTTTGGACACCTCCCTCATGGCTATGACTACCGCCAGGGTCCCCCACCTCAGTGATCATGTGATTTGTTTTATGATGTTATTTGAACAATTTTATTGTGGATGTATGATTTGAAACAATTTGGTCTGTAATAACTTAGGATTTGGCCTCTGTTGGCCTTTGAACAATTTCTTTTATGCATGTAGGATCCGGCCTCTATCGGCCTTGAACAATTTATTTCCTTTATCATATTCATGGTTGTTTATTTTCTTTGCAAGCTTTATTTGTTTTGTTGTTTATTTGATTTTATTTGTTTCCGTATGTAAGTTATATTTCTTGTTATTGATTCATGCTTTAAACTAAATTGTGAAAATGCTTTATTTTGTTTTTAACTTCGTCTTAACTACATATAAAGGTATTTTGCAAAAGCTAAGTGTAAGGGAAATTTAAATCGGTTTATAAAGAACGAATGAACATGAATCATAACAATGTAACATACATGTTAGTATTTGTTTGAGTCAAATGCTTGTATCGAGTCATAATGAATTTTTGCAGGAATTCCAAGAAGTAGGATCTAGTTTTTCCAGAATTTTTTCCGGAAACTTAACATGAGAATTCTGTCAGATCATTCTGACGGCGTCAGGCATAACACCTGACGGCGTCAGGTTAAAATTTTCTGCAATTTTTGAAAATTTTGTATTTCTTCCGGAAACATAAAAAGTTTTGTTAATTCTTTAACTTATAATCTCCAGGAATTCTGCAAAATATTCATACCACAAGCATTATATCCTGTTATGTAGATTTTACCGCCGATTTTATGCGAGGTTGGCCTTTATCTTTTTCAGGTTAACAGGTTATTTTGGACAAGAAGACGTCTATTATTTTGGAAGGGAAGCTTTGAACGTTCGTCTTTCTTTGAAGAAGATCTAACCATGTTACCTAACTATCCACATCAAACGATTCAGGGGAGTATTTGATTTCATTCTTTCATTTTATTTACTTTTACATCTTCTATTTGAATATTAGGGACAATGTTCGGTTTAAGTGTAAGGGAGGTAAATGAAGGCACCATTGAGAATACACTTATGCTTGATGTTTTGCTTTGTTTTATAATAAATTTGTAATAAAACCAAGAGAAATATTTGTTAGGGCAATTTTAGCGCCAATTTAAAATTTTTTACAACATTTAGAAGTGAAACCTTGATCTTAATGAGCGTCTCATGGATAGGAAATTGTATGACTAGCACAAAACCGTACCACTAAAAAATTTTCCACCTCAAATATGTGAGGTTCGCCCCTAGAATTAGTAGGAAAAGCACCCATCTTTGGTGCTATGATGTGAGTACCGGTAGCATTTAGATTCTAGAACTTGCGTTAGGACCATCTCAAATCCACAAGTGAGACTACATTCGTGTAGTTAAGATTTACAACATGATAAGAGGCATTAGGATTAACCCATTGTTTTACACCCGTATTTTTGTTATAATTACATTGACTTCATTGGTCAAGTAATTCTCCCACACCCTTTGCGTTGTATCCATTTTTGGTACACGATACCCCTAGTACACCCCTCCGAGCCTATCCTTTCGTTTCGATCTTTGAGCATTTTACTCAAAGTGAGAATTTGTTTACACCCTACTAAATGTACACCCAAATCGCCTTAGCCTACCTTGTATGCACCCACCTTTGGTGCATTATTGTGAAAACATTTGTTAAACCCTTAGTTAATTATCTAGTCAGTTACATGGTTGCTAAGTTAAGTCATATCCTTGTACATATTGTTTTGGGACGATTGGGACTCATGAGTAAAGTACTAGTGTAATGGAGTAATGGGGAAGAACAACATTATTACCCCCATATGTGCTAAACATTTTAAAAGTACTCCAAGTTTTTCAATTATCTTAATTCGAGTCATTAGAATAGTAATTGTAAAGTTATGTAAAGATTCAGGTGTAAGGGGAATGCGACTCCCCTATGATGTATTATTTTGGATGGTAGGGCAAGAGTGTATGAAAAAGAAAAAGAAAAAAAAAATTCGAAAAATCAAGAAAAATACAAAAATATATGAAAAAGAAAGTAGAAAAATATACGGACTACCATCCCGTTTCCTTTTATGTTTCTTTTTAGTTTTTGTTATTTCATTTTTAGTTTAAGATTGAGTCGAGTCTTGGCTTAAGCAACGATGTAGAGTGCATGTATTTGATCATGATAATTAACTTGCCACCATTAAAATACCCTTTATTCCAACCAAACCGTGTTTATCATATCCCTACACCTTACGTTACAACCCTTTGGAAAGCCCTCTTTGATAGTTTATCTTAGGTGCTTACGCCTAGTGGAGGAGTAATTAATCCTCTCCCAAGCCTATGGTATCTATTTGCTATGACAGGTAGTGAGTGTTATTTTCCGTTTTGATTTATGAGATATTATTCTATGACATTTGAGAGATGAGAGAATCCAAACACTATTTGTGAGGTGCTAGTGTATGATTTCCGTGCTTATTATGATTAAGGTCAAATAACTATTTGTTGTAATTACTTTTATATTTGTGTTAAATGACCCCTAACTCATATTTTGATTGGAATAAAAGCTTGAGGACAAGCAAATCTCAAGTGTAAGGGTATTTGATGAGACGAAAAGTGTTACGCTTTTAAGGGGTCATTTAAGCCTTAATTCGTATAAATTTGATCAAATATTGCCCTAAATCGTTCCTTTTGTCATTTTAGGTACTTTTGAGAGGAATTCTGGAAAACATGCATATTTGGACGTTTTTGGAGCATAAAAGTGAAGAAAACGACAATGTCTCAAAAGAAGCGGAAATTACAACCTGACGGCGTCAGAGTCACAAGGTGACGCCGTCAGCAAGCCTTGACAAAAGAGTGGAAACCAATTATCAAATGACGGGCCAGAAAGATTTTGGAAATTAACACCTGACGCCGTCAGGTGTTAGAAGATGTAGGCCGTCAGGTTATGATTTAAAGAGTGACGGCCCAGAGAGGAATAGAGAATGACGGCGTCAGAAGTGGATCTAGGCCATCCGAGAAACCTAATGACGGCGAGCTGACGGCGTCAGCCTCTATAACCTGACGCCGTCAGAGTGTAAAATATATATATAGTTTTCTATTTTTCATTCATTAAATGTTGAACTTTGTGGAGAACTTTTGGCACCAAACCCTAGACGAATTTTCTGTACTTTTTAGGGTTTCAAACCCTTGGAACCCTCATGCTTAATTAAAGATAAGTCTTCACATTAATTCAATCAATATGTCTATGTGTTGGTTGACTGTCTCTTTTGCTTGTCTTTTAATTAACATGTGTAGCTAAATTCTTCTTGTGTTTGCTTAGATCTAATGAAACCTAACTATTAATTATTGGTTAATTGATGTGTTGTTGTTTGTTGGGATGATTATTCCATCAATGTTAGGCTCAAGAAAACTGGCCAACCTCTTTTATGGTAACGTGCTTGAATGTCTTGGGAAACATGTAGCCAAGGCATACTAGGCTATTAAGGTAGTATTTAACGCATGAGCCACTGTTTACAATCCCTATGGTTGTGCCGTGCTTGGCATAGGAGGAGATAAGAGCTCATAGAATTGGAGAGATATGTATGCCACTCCATGAGTTATTAGGAATACACCCTTCATCCACAAAAGTAACATACATATCAATTATCCGGTAAAAGATAGTTAGGGAGTAATGAAGTCTAAGTAAAACAACTTTTCTCCATATAGTTTTCACAACCAAATAGTTTAGTTATTCTATTTTACTTGCAATTGTAGTAATTTTGGGTTAGTTGACTAGCAACTAATTCCGCCCACTCCTTCAAAACCGAGATTTTACTTGCTTTCCTAAAAATATAAAAATACAAAAAGAATCTTCCTTCGCCCTTAGACCTATTAGAGTAGTTTTTCTATCCTAACGAACACTATTCCCTGTGAGAGAACGATCAATCCCCCGTACTTACCACTATCCTATACTACATCGGTCAGGTACACTGCCTGGTGGGGTTGTAAGCCTCTTGAGAACCCTTGAGAGGTAAAACCTGTTGTAAGGTCACAAAACCACGCATCACTTTCACGTAGGTAAAAGTACCTACTGTTTCAGAAGAATGCCCGTCGGTTTACGGAGTACTGAGGCCACATACAACAGGCTGATAGAAAGGGCCTTCAAGAAACAACTAGGGAAAAACCTGAAAGTTTAAGAAGTATACTTGGTTACGCAAAGGAAAACAAAAGAAGACCTCCTTTATGATGTCGAAGAAACCTTTGTGCAGTTAAGGAGAATAAATCTAAAGCTAGATCCAAGAATGTGCTCCTTCGGCATCGAGAAAGAATGGTCGAACGAACATCCACCCGCAGGACGGAGGATCAGGGCCAAAGAGAGAACTACCTCGAAGGTACATACGGAAGGGTCACCATGGAAAACTCAGGGTCTGAAAGGCAAGCTAGAAGCATTAAGAGAATTTTTATCAAAAGGCATCAACAAAACACCCCATCAATGGACAATGGAAGCCGAAACAGCCTACCAACGATGGAAGGATTGCATGGAAATCCTGTCAACGATTACACCTCCAGTCAGAGGTGAAATTTTACTCCTACATGTCGCAACATCCTTCGATGAAGTAGGCGTAATGCTCTTCGCAGAGAAACAAACATGCAGATACCAATATACTTCATTAGTAAGGCTTTACCAGAAGCGGAACGAAGCTATGCAGAGTCAGAGAAGCTAGTCTTAGCTATGGTTTATGCCACAAGGTACCTTCGAAGGTACTTCAAGGATCATCCCATCAGGGTACTCACTGATAAGCCAATTGAATGGACGTCCCTAAAGCCCGACAGATCAAAGAGAATGGTCAAATGGGCTACAGAATTGGAAGAGTACGATATAGAGTATGGGATAGAGGGTCCTTTCGAAGGACATACCGATGAGCCTGAGGAAGTTGATGAAACAAACATGTCTTCCAACAAAAAGACCCTAGAAGCTAAACGGGGGGAAAAGCATCAAGTGGATGACTTATGGATGCGTAAGACCTCGCACAGTAAGAAAAAAGGAAAACGCCTCGTTGAACCTAGTTTCGAATCGGGGGTAGAGCAGCAAGCTTCAACAAAATGATCTAGGAGTTACAAGTTGTCGCTCTCTAAGAGTCAAAGTTCGTAGCATCCTTTAGGTAATATGCTACCTATTAAATTTAAAGTATAATAAGCGAAGGACTTTTCTTACATCTACTTCGAGAAAGGTAAATGACGCAGTAGCCGGGTCCACATGCTAGCAACCCTTCTATAAGCCTAGGTTGACTTATCCTTCGTAAGTTCTAATACGGGATTCACAATTAGATGGTTTTTCATTCATGTATTGATTTCTTCTCATGATGGGAAAGAAGCATTAATGGTAGGTGTCTTAGTTTTCATTTCTTAAAATGATGTAATCCTCCCTGCCAAATTAATGATATGACACATTCCCTTGAAATCTCTTGTCTTGTTTTATACAACAAAGATTTTATCAACCAAGTACTTAAAGTTCAATGTTCGAAGAGTATATCAAGATAACCTTATCTTGAAAAGCATTACATTCAATTCACATTGACTTTCCTAAGAGTCTTAGGGTATTCAAAGCCCTCTGCACTAAAAGGATAAAGATGGAGTGTGTCGCGACCCTCCGTCAGCAGTCAAATTATACGATTGCCAAAACCCTTGGTTCAGTTCATGAAGGTACTTACTAAGACCTTAAAGTACATAACAACGTTTATCAATAATGTTAAGAGAAGAAACAAATAATAGCAAAAGTGGGATATACTTCCCGCATTCATAAACTATGCTAACACATTAGCATATAAAGTAACTGCCATCAACATGATAATAAAGATTGTCTTGGCCAAAGCCTCAAAAGCAAGAAAGCGTAGAAATTGTTCAGATGTAGGTCATAACACTGGTACAAAAAGTTCTGTTGGTCACGCCAAAAATGTGTGACGATATGTGATGCGTGGTTTTGTGACCTTATAGAAGGTTTAACCTCTCAAGGGATCTCAAGAGACTTACAACCCCACCAGGCAGTGTACCTGACCGATGTAGTATAGGATAGTGGTAAGTACGGGGGATTGATCGTTCTCTCACAGGGAATAGTGTTCGTTAGGATAGAAAAACTACTCTAATATGTCTAAGGGCGAAGGAAGATTCTTTTTGTATTTTTATATTTTTAGGAAAGCAAGTAAAATCTCGGTTTTGAAGGAGTGGGCGGAATTAGTTGCTAGTCAACTAACCCAAAATTACTACTATTGCAAATAAAAAATAAAATAACTAAACTATTTGGTTGTGAAAACAATATGGAGAGAAGTGTGTTTACTTAGACTTCATTACTCCCTAACTATCTTTTACCGGTAGGGAAAGATTTAAGTCTTTCACTTTAATTCAAATTCAATATGTTCTATGGTGTTGGTTGACTACCCACCCCTATCTTCTTTTTGCTTGTCTTTTAAATTACATGTGTAGCTAAATTGCTCTTTGTGTTTGCTTAGATCCTAATGAAACCTAACTATTAATTATTGGTTATTGATGTGTTGTTGTATGTTGGGATGATTGTTCCATCAATGTTAAGGCCTCAAGAAAACTGGCCCCAAACCTCCTTTATGGTAATCGTGCATTGAACGTCTTGGGAAACATGTAGCCAAGGCATACTAGGCCAATAAGGTAGTATTTAGCACGGCATGAGGCCACCTGGGTCAATCCCTATCGCTGTGCCGTGCATGGCATAAGGAGCGAGATGAAGAGCTTCATAAAATTGGAGAGATATGTATGCCACTCCATGAGTTATTAGGAATACACCCCTTCATCCACACAAGTAACAATACAAATCAATTAAC